>JAOTRI020146496.1:0-10455 GCA_028564885.2 Zoanthus sanctaehelenae
TGTGAACCAGGGACAGTTTCATCCCTACAACACCGAGATAACCCTATCCCCCGAGATATCTCGCCTCATGTGAACAGAACCTAAGGCGAGAGAAAAATTGGTAATGCAGAGAAAATGCTCTCAAAAATTAAGTTTTTAATTAAAATAATACCATTATTTATTGAGAGATGGTAGTTTCAGTCAATAGACCTCTTTCATATATGGCGACCAATTTAGTATATCTTCTTGTCTTCATTCAAATTTATTAGCCTCACTAATCTCGTGTTCTAACAAAAAATTCAAAATAATATCTTATCCCAAACGAGGCTAGTGAGATCAATTTGAATAAAGACAAAAGAATATCTAAACGATCGCCATTTACGAAAGAGGTCTATATGCAGCGGATAATCTTTAGTTTGGTGAACAGGTAAAGTAAATGATATAGTAAACACGTTAATTGTAAAGGAAGAGTTCGTTCATTCTAACCAGAACAGCGGCGGATCCAGAAATTTTAGAAGGGGGGTGAATAATACAAAGAATTTACCAGTGGCTCTAGGAGAAGAAGGGTGGCAAGTACAAAGAATGTATCAGAAAATTGAAGAAAAGGGGGGTGAAATTCACCCAATTCACCTCCCCTGTATCCGCCCCTGCAGAAGCTGATGTTTAATTGCTCAATGGAGAAAAACCCCTCAGAAGCAGATTAAGATAGAGAAATCTCAGCTCACATGCGGAGCATAGGAATCGACTCCGGATCCTAGAGGAGTCGAGGTGGGAGGCACGGCTGGTGATCACTATGCATGTCGACCTGAATGCTCTTTTGGAAAGAGATAATCAAAATGTGTTAGGGCCAAGTAATTGAAAATGTGTTGTGTTTTATTTAAAATTGCTTGCTTCTAAGACAAACTATTTTCAAGACCAAGTTAATTTACCTACCAAATGTTATTTGACCTCTTTTAACATAAGCAATAGTAGGATTCTGGTGGTGAGTTTCTTTCGGGGCTGCTTTTGGTCTACAGTAGTCGGAGTTTAAGCAAGATATTGAGTAGCAATAATTTCCCATCATCATCGCGACGTGACAGTTATCCGTCTCGCAACACTTCTTGATGCAAGATGTGATGTCCTTAGTTCCTTTGTGTGAAACGAGCTTCCCCGCAAGCATTCCGCCTTCCAGCATTGTCTTGGTTTTGATTTCTCCATCGATCTGACAAAGTTTATTTTGTCCTGGCATCACAACTTTTCCATCTGAAAATTTTAGGAATTAAAACTAATTGATTACGAGCTTCGATTAAACGAGGGGAGAAAACTACGTAAAATTCTTGTGTTTGATCTCTTTTATAGAAAAATGTTTTTCTGCACATAAGCAGGTAGACATTAAGACGGAAAAAAGTTTGCTTACTTGTCGATATGCCATCTTGAATCAATACTGAGTAATCACCATCACCATCACACCGCGACCATCATCACCATCATCATCACCATTATCATCATCATCATCATCATCACCATCACCACCATCATCATCACCATCATCATCACCATTATCATCATCATCATCATCATCACCACCATCACCACCACCATCATCATAATGACCACCATCACCATCATCATCATCATCATCATCATCACCGACACCATCATCATAACCACCACCTTCATTATCACCATCACCATCACCACCATCATCATCACCATCAAGAGCATCATCACCACCATCATCATCATCAACATCAAAATCACCATAACTATGACCATGACCATCATAATCATTATCATTCCTATTGTTATTATTGGTTGTTGATTATATATTCGATTAAAGAAAAGCTTTCTTGAGACAATGGCCTTAAATGTATTCTGTTTTTATAACGGATTCTAACATTTTAAATGAATAATGTAAAATGGTCGAACCATCATTCACTTTCACTCCAAAGCGCCTCTTGATAATATACTGAATGGACTTATCCGCAGCCAGTGGTGTCTCGGAAGATGACTGGACATCTTTTATTGCTCTGCATCCTTTTTCGTTGTAGCACCTCACTAAAAAGCAGGACCTTGCAAACATGTAAGCCAGGTCACACGATGGATCTTCACAGCATAGTCTTGTACAAATGTACATCTTGACCTTTTATAATAAAAAAAATAAAATGTTCCTACAAGCTTTTAATTTTTGAGTTTGGGAGAATTTACGAGCACTGGATTGGTTGTAGTGGGGGATGAGGTGTAATAATAAAATCATTTTCTCCCAACAATTCACTGCTCAATAATCGATTATAAGTCGCTGAGAAACACTATATCAATTCATAGTCGTTTATGATTCTAGCCAGTTATATTGATTGGTTTTACAAGGTTCCAGTCGGTCCCCACGCCTGAAGAAGACTAGTAGTAAGCACTCAAAACTAATTTTTTAATTTTTTTTGTAAAATTGTAAAATATTTTACCATTTATTGCCATGAATCTTTGAAAATTTCCAATTCCTCAACATTAAGAAATAGAAAAAATGTTGTCGATGAAGTTAAAATAGCGGAAACGTTCGGACAGACGTTTTTCTTTGAAATTTGATGTGTAACTTCAAACTGTGCCAGTATTGTACCAAGATTCACCATCCGTCCATTCAACAACTTTTTATTTTTTAAAAAAAGGTCTCCGGTCACACATTTCTTTTTTCCCTGCTTAAAATGTGAGTTGTACCAGTGAAGATCACTAATAATCCATTTTCTAATTTCAGAGTAACGCGATTTATGATATTTTTAGCTTTAGTAGATTCTTGTTCGAGTTTGAGAATATTCAACGTCACTTCGAGGCTCAGCCTGAGGAACCTGCGCCTTCGGTTTTTATATCCAGCGTTATTAGGGAAACCTGAAACTGGACTATCTAACAATTAGAATATCACCTGCACGAAGTCGAGGTGACTATTGCGATATTCACAGAGCCTGAGGTGACTATTGCGATATTCACAGAACCCCTGGTGACTATTGCGATATTCACAGAGCCTGAGGTGACTATTGCGATATTCACAGAGCCTGAAGTGACTGTTGCGATATTCACAGAGCCTTAGGTGACTATTGCGATATTCACAGAGCCTGAGGTGACTATTGCGATATTCACAGAGCCTGAAGTGACTATTGCGATATTCACAGAGCCTGATGAGGTGACTATTGCGATATTTACAGAGCCTGAAGTGACTATTGCGATATTCACAGAGTCTGATGAGGTGACTATTGCGATATTCACAGAGCCTGAGGTGACTAATTGTTTTTATAATAAAATAATTACTAAGGCGATTATTCGAGAAATAAAACGATAATTTAAAAAATTTCCGACACAGAAACAGCAACAAACCTGGCCGTCATTTTGTAAACTGAAATCCGTCATTGCTATAATCATCGCGCGGTGATTGTATCCAGAGAAAACGAAGTTCTCAACCAATCAGGGCGAACCATTTCTATAATCACCGCTAGGAATTATACTAATGATGAACTAACAATAGAACTAATTGTTGCTGCGAGCAAGGTAGTACTGGTAAAAAAATTTTCCAAAGTAAAATGGGGGGGAGTGCTCTCCTACAAAATTCCTAAAAATAATTTCCCGCGGGTAAAATACATGTGATTTTACAATTGGGGAGTCCAGCCCCTGCAGAAAAGAAAACATCGACCTATGATTGGCTCCGAACAGTATACGAAGAACTCGTCGACCTATGATTGGCTCCGAACAGTATACGAAGAACACGTCGAAGTTAACTCGAAAAACGAACATCTACACTGACAAGACCAATCTGAAACGGTAGTTGCGATTAGAATTCTGGCCTGTGACCAGCAATAAGCTCTGTCATGACATGACATTGAGATACACAGAAACACAAATAAGGATTTCAAAACCAAAAAAAACAAACAATAGCATTAATTATTGAATACAATTGTTATACGTGGGAATGCGGCGAGCTGCCATCTTTATCTTCACTGATACACTATGGAAATCTCACCATTTGGGATTACGTATACAGAGTTAATGTCAAACAACAGAAGTTGAAGTTCTTTGCTTGCCTTCGAAGCAGAAATTTTTATCAACTACTGTTCGAAAATCTCATGCTTAAAAGAAACAAGAAATTATTGGTGATTTAAAACGTAAGATATAAACCAAAAATAATATTATTCGTTCTGGTCTCTTAAAGTTGCTAATATATGTACAACTCACCTTGCCAACGTCCGTAAAGTCACCAGCCTCGGGGCCCGCCAACAGTTTTGAGTGAGTATGAACATGACTTTGGATACATTGTAGGTGATGCGGTGAGTTACCAGACGGAACTTTGACTACAGTGAATAAAAAGAAGCGATGTGCGGTTTAAGATTTTTTCAGGGAAATAACTAATTAGCAGAGGATGGTCAGTGTTTTCTAAAAAAAATAAAAGTTGTTAAACAATTAAAAAACATCTTGTGTTTATCTATAGCCGTCAACTGATTCAGAAGCAAATGCTAGATGTGAAAATCAGTTCCGTGGTTCGAATCAAGCTCGACAATAGAAAAACTCACGATCACTGCCGGTCAAGTAACTCAAAACAACACCAAGTAGCCGGCAGTTCTATTTATGGTTTTTAATAACATTAGCATTAACCCTTGCATGGCTACGCAGCTGTAAGAATGATGTCCACGGGCATCCTAACTTTCCAATTATACCACGACCAATCAAGAGGCAGGACTTCAATGAGATAATGATTGTCACCATTTATAGATATCTGAAATTTCTACATCCCATAGAACAACAAAAAAACCCAATTTTGAAGGAAAAAAAATTTCGTAATGTTTTCGGTAGCAAGACTAGAAATGCCCGTTTTCAACATCAAGGGAAAAAACAAGCTATTTTGTCTTCGTTTTTAGCATAGAAAACTGTTTCGGAATCAAAAAGTCTACAGTCACGATAATGTTTAATGCAGTTGGAGGATCTGCAGCCAAAGAAATGGAGCAGGTTTCGTGCATCAGAAGTTTCCTTGTTTGGGCTCTATAGGAATTCTGGGTAATTCAACATTTCGACGGCATAAAATTCTGCCACCCACACCTACTGACAAATTTCTGTGCTCGCTGCATTTTTTACAAGTCACAACTCAACCCACCATTTTTCGCTACATGGTAATTTAGAGGTTCAATCAGCGTGAATTCACCTCTCTCTACTGGATTCTTTCAGAAGATTGCCTCGACCTACTATTCTAGCTTTATGATGCCAGTCTGTGGGCTTCTGCAGTTGAAAATGGCTCGAAAAAACACTTATAAACACAATACTTACCGAATTCTAGCTTTCGCGACAGTTTTCTGAAGAAATTATATTTAAATTAGGTGACGTAATACAAAAGCTTGAGCCCCAAGTGAAATAAAGCAGCAGTATCTCGCAAAAAAATGTTGTGTTAAATTGAAAAAATCCATTTTTTTATATCGCTAAAATACGTGAAAATTAATATTAAAATGGCGTACTGCAAAGAGTTTTAACCTTTATTAAAGTTTATTCTAATTATTCTAATTATTATAATTTATTCTATGATATGTGATCTTTATTTTAATTATTAATTTGCAAATAGAAGCTCCCACAGGTGGGCTGAGATCTGTTGATCTCACTTTTCACTCGAAAGGTTTTTTCCGAATACTCCGGTTTTCCCAACTTAACAAAATGGACTCGCCCCTTGTTAAATCAAGCTGTGGTGCTGTGCTCAGAGATAATATACGGATCGTGTTTTTGGACCGGACAACCAAACGGCAGCGCAGCTCCTTGAGTTCGTTCTGGAGCTGCGTCTTTGGCAATAGGCCATTTCCGAGTTCTCTTGTGCCTCTGATTCAAAACGAGTCTAAGTGCAAAACTTTTCATATGAAAATGAGTTCTGTATTTAGTTTTATATTCATGCAAATCGGTGCCAGTTTCATAAGAATTGCTTCGCACGTAGACTCCCTTTAAAATAGAGACACAAGGGAACTCGGAAATGGCCTATTCAGATTTTGGCTGCGAGAAAGAGCAATTAGCAAATAAATAAATAAATAAATAAATAAATACTAAGAATGACAACTTCCTAAAGGGGCTTTTCAGTGCCATATTAAAAACCTCCCTCTTCCCCAGTTAAGAATCCCAACTGGTAGGAGACAAACCAGTTGGCTATTTACAAAGCGTGGTAAGTTTGTCCCTGGGATCGCCGAGGACAAATTCATTCAGTGGTCAGAGTCGGGGAATCGAACCCAGGTCTTCCACATCCAAATCCCCAACTCTAACCACTGCGCCACGCTGCAAGACAATAGAGCTAAATTTTAACCTATCAAAACCTTTGGATATACTTTGAAAATACATACATACATACCCACTTTCTTGTTCTTTTCGAAGAGCCAGGGTGCAACAAAGGCCATTTTCTGTTTAAACGAGTAATCTATACCTGGGGCAGGCAATGCTTGGCACCGGTCCTCCGAATAACACTTCACCAAATAGCAGTTATTTTCAAGCATAAAAGCTAGATCACATTCCACCTTCGACTCGCAGCAATAACGGATACAGGTCATAATACTCTTTACTTTACCAATATCCGTGAATTTGCCTGCGTTTAAACCTCCCTTGAGTTTCACGTTGTACATCACTTCGTTGTGAGGACATTTTTTCTCGTGATCAAACTCAGTTATGTCGCTTGCGTTGGCCTTAACTAAGAAATTAAGCAGATAGATATGTTTCTTGGACGTATAGTTCAAAACTATTGTTAATTAATACATAGGTATTGAGATTCACCCACCAAAATCGCAGCGCATAAAAGTCCTACTGATTCTAAACGTAACCAATTAGGAGAACGAACGACAAGGTTTCATCGTGAAAAAATATCGTTTGTCCAATCTGAATCGCGAACGCCAAAATTTCACTAAATTAACATATTAAAGGTTATGTCGATGCGCTCACTCACTTGTTTTCTGATTCCAACTCGTGAATACAAATCGTAAGCGCGCACTGTCCATAATCACACTATCTCGTACCCTTATTGGACAACAAGATACTACGTGCACGTGAATCTCGTACCCTTATTGGACAACAGAATACAACGTGCACGTGAATCTCGTACCCCTATTGGACAACAGGATACCACGTGTACGTGAACACTTTTCGATATTTTCCATCAAATATACGCTTAGCTGGCAAGTAGATAACAGAGTCAGAAGTAGATTTTATCTTAGTATGATTTCATAAGTTCACAGAACACAGGTTTTGATAATAAATCGTCTATTTAAAAGATAATTGTTGTTCTTCCTTGATAGTTGGTATATAACAAAACTCGGGAAAGCAGTTTGTTTTGTGTCCTTTCGACGGCCATGTTGTATTTCCCTGATAGTTGGAATGTAACAAAACGCTTATTGATCTTAACCTTGGGAAAACAGTATGCTTAGTGGTTCCTCGACAGCCATATTATATTTCTCTGATAGTTGGTATGTAACAAAACACTTATTGACCTCAACCTCGGAAAAACAGTATGTTTTGAGGTCCTTATGTCATTGTATTGAGAGTTAATTGAAGGGTTGTCCGATGGATAGTTGATGGTTAATGGAATTAAACAATAAATGTAAGTTTAGTTTGCTCTCTCATTAGCCCAGTTGGTAAGATGCCAGTTAACCGTCTGGGGAGGTCGGGTTTGATTCCTGGTCGGGGCAACACTCAGGGATTTAAAATAGTTCAGGAGAAAGTGATACTTTTCCTCTAACATCTGCAAACAGTTAGAGCTTCACACCTTCTCGGATAAGAACGTTAAACCGTATGTATTTACTTTATGTGCATGTGTAATCTGGATCTTAAAGTGATAAACACTTTGTCGCCAATTAGTAGGCCTGTGATCAGGCAAATAAATGTGACAGCTAAATAAAGTTGTTATTATCAATATTATTATAGGTAGGTTGAATAAATGGATTGATTAATGGATGAATTGATAGACGGCCGGAAGGACAAACTGATGGATGGGTGGAGGGAGGGGTGGATGGATAAATGGATGGATGGGTGGAGGGAGAGATTGATCGGTGGGCGGGGGGATGGAATGACGGATGGGTGGGTGGAGGGATGGAGGGACGGAGGAATGGACGGAGGGATGGATAGACGGTCGGATGGAAGGATGGATAAATGAATGGATGATTGGCGGATAAATAGCTAAATGAAAAGAGGAAGAAAGTTAAAGAAATTTGTGTAAAAATTAATGAACCATTGAATTGAGAGAGGGTGGATAGTTGATGGATCAATATATGGAATGGTAGATGTATCAATGGATATATAGCTTTTGCTTTATGATTGTTTATGATTTAAATAACACATAGTTAGTTTCAGGCCAAAAACTCCAATTCAGTTCAATTGCTTCCATTAACTCTCCTAAAAGTGTTTTACTGTTTTAACTTCCTAAATTACCAGTTCGTCTCCATTGACCAAGCAATTTATTCTATCGCTGTTGTTAAACAGATACTCATTTCTTCCGTGAATCTTTCACCTACCTAAATTTCCAGTTCCTTTCGATGACACATGTACAATTTGCAAATCAAGCTTAGGGTCATCAGAAGGAACTGTTTCACAAGTTGTATCATTATAGCACTGTACACCCAGACATTTTGCTCCATACATCATGGCAACGTCGCATTTCTTGGTCGTGCAGCAGATGTGAGCACATTCCTGAATATTTTTTACTTTCCCATGATCTTTGAATATCCCAGCCATCGTTCCCCCTTTCAGACTCACGCCATACTGGACTTCATCAGCGGCGCAAGTGTATTCCTCAAGTATAGTGTGACTTCGTACCAAATCTACAAGATTTAACAACTTATACTCATTAAAGAAAGAAGTTTTGTTTTAAATGAGCCCATGTTTTTTATTAAATTTTCAACATTTTTCTATTTTTCTGCATGAACGAGACACGAACTTCTCAGTTTCATGTACAGTTAACTGAATGGTTCGCTTGTAAAATTCGAGCTACAGGCGATTTCACAAAAATTGTTAAGAAATACTCTCACCTACAGTCCCTAATGTATGAAGTAAAAACATTTTGCCGTTTCTCTGAGCTACGGCATGCTCTTTTAAAACTATTGATAGATTTGAGTGTTTAGAGAACCTTTCAGCCTAAAGTTCTAATAAAACAACGTATACTTTATAGTTTAACATCACGACAAAAGTGCAATCCACCTTCCACGTGCTCCCTATAAATAAACATCGACTTACCTTGAACACAAATGATAAAAATAATACAGTAGACGAGTGTTAACCTACACAACATCTTTTTGTAAAGCTCTTTCTTCACATTGGCCAAAGAAATGATAATATAGGTCATAAAAGACCTACTCGAAACGAGAAAAATTGTCTTTCCGTTGTAGAAGGAAGAATCCAAGCGCTGTGTGTTCTTTATATTATCTCACAATTAAACAATGTGACCTGCTATATTCAGCCAATCACATCCCTTAAATGTATTCAGAAAATCTTCATGCTGTAACTACGAAGTCAAAAATAAAATCATGGTGTTGTGTTGAGTTCTATGTTTATCTGCTCAATTTTCTTTAGCTTGAAGGATGCAAGACCGATCGCTTCATAACATTTGTCATGTGAAACTATTTTTCCCAACAAAACTGGAAGACCGTAAATATTATATCATTGACCCGAATAAGGATTTGTTCACAAAATTTGTTTTAGAAAGCCGCTTCGCTTCAAAGAAGTTTGCAGGTACACACATTTTTCATAAGAACAATTTTATATAAACAATGGGAGTCAGATTTTGCCGAAAATTAAGAACAACTTAAAAACAATCTCAGGCTGAGGATGAAAAGTCAAAATGCTTCTTGCTGAATTTTTATTGAGTCTTGTACGTTTTTCAATGTATAAAGTATAAAACACAAAAGTACCGTTTCACATTTAGTGTATCTACTATTATGTCCCAAATGAAACACGTGTTCATGTAATACTAAAAGGTCCTCACAATAAAAACATTTTAAAAACGAAAATTTCATGTCACCGACATTCCCGAAATTAAGAAAAGACGTGGTGCTTTTTGTTGCAAGTGTTGTAAAGCTAACCTTTCATGCAAGGGTCTGTCTAATTACCCATTGTTCTCATGCATGGCTAAAGTGAAAGAGATCTCAAGAAGGCTTTGGACCAAAGCGGTTTATTCCCCTATGTCAACACGAAAAGCTAAGCAATTGTCTGTAAATAGGTTAATTTTAAGATACAACTTAGCAGTAGATTCGTATGTAATATGTTCTCTTCTATTCTTTTACTGTTTTCAACTGTTTGAATATATTGTAAAAATGGACATGAATTTTTATCTATTTTGAAATAAAGACATCAGTACCGTAGCCAGAGCTTCTAAAGCGCTGAGGCGAAAACAGGTTGGTTAGGGGGGTCCGGGGGCATGCCCCCCCCGGAAAATTTTTAAACAACAGGCATCATTTCATGCATTCTGGGACTACCTGAGGTAGTGAAAAATATTGAATTTTACAGCATCCTAGAACTGCT
>JAOTRI020146507.1:0-10454 GCA_028564885.2 Zoanthus sanctaehelenae
CCGAGACAACTTTACCCCTAGGGCTATCCCTACCTTCCAGACCGAGATATCTCGCACCCCCGAGTTGTCTCAGCTTCGTGTGAACGGAATGGCTGGAACATAAAGTAAATGTAGAGAAACTTGTCTCTGCCCGAGATTTCTCGGAGGACCGAGTTATCCCTAGCCCCCGAGATATCTCGCCTCATATCATGTGAACAGGCCCTAAAGTTTTGCGACTCGTGAATAAAAATCCGTACGGCGCACTTTCTATGAAGTAATCTATATTAGACTGCTACATTTGAAACGATGCTTAGAGCACTCATTGAACAATTTTATGGGACGTTTTTATGTTTTTTGAAAAGACAAAAAAAAAATTAATGTATTTGAGGGGTTTTTTTTGCACGGAATGTCTTCATTGTTTGTCTATGTGATCCATCGATTCTTTTACTGTTGTGTTAGCTTTAAAACAAAAAGCGCAATGTAAGAATCTTGTGAGGACCGAAAAATAGTTATTTATTTATTCAAATCGTACCTTTTTCCATAGCCTGCGCTGCAGACACTTTATTCCTCTGGAATAAATATTCTTCTTTAAAAAGGAGCTTGGGCAGGCTGCCTCCGGCTCTGGCTTACTTTTTCCACTTCGTCTCAGGATTCTTAACATTTTCATATTGACTCTTTTAGGCGCACCGATTTTCAATGAAGTTAAAAAGACAGAGGTACTGTTTCGTAAAATAAATATTTTCTGAAAACATGAAGAGTGACATGCTGAACCAACTTTTCAGACAATCGGTATGGCTCATTAACAGTTTTGCGACCCAGCTGCTTTGAGTACTTTAGAACCACCATATCCTTTTAGAAATGACCTTATAATATTAATAGTGTCAAAATTTTAATCTTGTTAGTTTGACAATTCTTAGACTCAAATCAGTTTATCTTCATAGTTCGTTAGTAAGCTAAAGTTATGCTTATCAAGTAGAATGAAAACAATATCGTTATAATTGCCTGAAAAAGTCTTAAACAATTGTTTCAAAGTAAGGTTCTGATTTCTAGGAAAACAGTGTCTGTTCTGCAGGCGGAAGAACGAAACTCGAAATGGAAAATCTTCTACTTACGTTTTGTCAGTTTAGTTTTGATAGATCAAAATGTATTTATGGTTTCCATAGAAACTATAGTTAAGGAAACGATGTGTCGTGACTTTTTGTCCGGCTCGAGTAGTTATTACTCGCAGACGAGTAGATTCTTGAAATTCATACGATTTCCGAAATGTGAGCCTTGTGCATTAAACTTGATTCTTAGAAAAAAATACGTGTGTCAGTTTTGGAATACAATATACATAAAATTTCCGTTGTCTGCCTTGCGAAAACTATTTAGTATTTGGCTAATGAGTGATAAACATTGCGGTTTGCCATTCAATGAAGAAGTAAATTGAAATTTTACAAGTATTTACACATGTTCAATATATTTTCCACTAACAGTTTCTACAAGTCTTCCTCCGTTTTAACGTTTTAGGTATGTTTTTAGTCAGTGTTTTATACTTTAGTGCTGGTCTCAAATTCTTATTACACGAGTGTATCTGACATTTTCAAGAGAGATTTCAACTGTTTTCGACACGTTTTAAAACAAATTAATCGGCACAAGGGTTCTTTAACGTTTTTTACGTCTCTTTAAAAAAGTAAAGAGACGTGAAAGACGTTAATGAACCCTTGATCCACATTATTATGAATGTCATAAATGGCTTTGTTATGACTCTGTCTTATTTATACTCCGTGTTATTTCCGGTTATAGATGAAAACGTGTTTACCCCTGCTGATTTTGCACACTTTTGTAGAAGTTGCCAAACAGGAACTTGCTCATGATTCTCAGGTGATAATTTACCCTCTCAAAGACAAGGAAATCCTACTGAATTGGCAAAGCTAAGGCAATTTGCAGGTCTGTTTTATAATAAACTTAGCGTAGTGCTTAGAAGAATGCTCAGAAAAGAAAAGTTGAAAGCATATTTATTATGAACAATGAATTGATCAATACAAGAACTTAGTTTCAAACATCTTTTTTTAAACTTCGGGGTGCAAGCGGATGCGAGTGAGTTAAGTTCTATAAATCATGAGCGTTTAAAGTATTTGTTTTAAACGGAAAATAATTGAAATTAAGTTATTTATCGATTTGCTACACCCGGCTATTTTGTGCAATTTTTTTTAAAATGGAATTATGAATATAAAAGTTCAATTTTCATTTTCATGAAACTGACTAATGTCACTCTCCCAGAAGGCTAGATAGAACAACATCCATAGTTAATATGTTAGCGGTAATTATAAAGGCCGAATTAGGATACTTTTCTTTACCGGAATCTTTATTTTGCCCTACGGTTTTCAAGCAAAGTTATGGAAGCCATTTTTGTCCCAGGCCTCGGTATTGAAGAAATAATTCACAGGTCAAGGAAATTCGGAGTTTGTAAGCCACAAAAGTCAATACATTTTGATTCGGTAGCTCTTCGGACGTTAAAATCTGTCTATTTGTTTTTGTTGCATATTAACAAGTAGTGCTATAGAACGTTTTACTGCTGTTAAGAATTCCAAGCGGTTACAAGTTTCAATTCCGACCCGACAGTTCCTGTAGGGCGTATAGGCTATAGCAGACAACTTAAAGCCCTACAAGCGTACATTCATCTGTAGTACACCACGTACGTACATTGATCATTTGTTCTTGCAATAAAACTCTACGTACGTATATTGATCATATGTTCTTTCAATAAAACTCTACGTACGTACATTAATCATCTGTTCTTTCAATAATTCTCTATTTACTACCCCAGAATCTTATAAACACCTCTCCATAATTTTTAAGTCAACTTTTTGTTTTATGAAATTGTAATGATTATGGTTAATTGGTAACAGGACCATTGTGTCGTCTAATTTAGTTTGTAATCATACTCTTGAATTTTAAACAAATCATACTCAAGTTTCGTGGTCGTCCGATTTGCTAGTATCATTGGTATAATAGCTTTTTTGGTAGGTGTGCTGGTCTAACGCGCGGGAGGCTTGGGTTCGATTTCCGGCCGCGGACCAACACTTAGGGTCTTAAAATAATTGAGGAGAAATTGCTGCTTTTGCTCTAACATCTGCAAATGGTTAGACTTTCACGTTTTCTTGGATAAGGAAGCTAAACGGTAGGCCCTCGGGGATTCTATCTATGTGTGTGTGTGTGTGTATATATATGTGTGTGTTATGATGTGAAAGGTCTCCGTCCACCTTAGCGTGGTAAAGATGGTGTCCGCAATGAGTAGGCCTTTGGCCGCCTAAAAAGATTTAACACCTAAATAAAGCCTTTATTATTATTATTATTATTATTATTATTATTATTATTATTATTATTATTATTATTGATATAGCGTCACACTGTATTTAGGGTGCATGTATACTTCCAGTTTATTCAGTACGACACACTAATTTAGTGGATCTGTAAAACACACCGCTCTAACTAGTAAAGTTGGGGAATAAACTACAGCATAGGATATGGTAAGTTGGTAGAACTTTTCGTGAACAAAGTGTCTCGTGACGCCAGCGCTCATCTTCAGCTATCAAGTCAGGTTGAAAATCTTTAAATCCGCCTGGACGGGACATTAATCCATCAAAGGTTATCTCCAAGTAGACAAACATATACTCTTTTTATTTTAAAATTAACCTGGTAAGTATGGAAAGTTGAGATAGCTTTGGTGGAAAATAAGGCTACACAAATGCTCAAATGTCGTCAGAGCCGAGGATAGAACCAAGAATCTTAGTAGCAGCGCCGATGATGATGCAAAAATATACAAAATTCTTAGTATACTCTAAGAGTGTATCAGGTAAATGATCTACAAAACTGGTGTACCTACTGTTAGTTGTACGCGTCCTCCACACATGTTACTGTTTAAAAATCAGGATGGAGGAGGAGAATCTACTGCATTAGTGGATCCTATACTTGCACTGTAAATTAGGTGGATTAGCTTACATTAGATGTTAATTTACTCGCTTGTTAACTCTAGTAGTATATAGCCGACATCTGCACAGGCTACAGACATATAAGATGAATGATTTAGAAAAGTGCACGTGGACCCTTTCTGGGTAAAAGAACGGTAGTCCGGTGGAAAATTCATGCAGTATTAGATCCAGGAGATAATCTACATAAATAAGAAATATAAATACAGGTAAATCCAATGGGTTAACTTCACGGCTGATATATTCTATTTATAAATATAGGGAATGAATTTTAACTTTACTATAATAAAGTTGGCGGTGTGACAATTTCTTTTGATAATTTTAATACAAACTGGGATAAAAGGAAAAAGCCCCAAAAGCCATCACAAAAAGCTAAGAAACATTTAGGTCAATTTAAGACACGGACACTCGGTACAACATTTCATGCAACATCGCGCGCAACAATATTTTTAGAAGTAAACACAAGTGCAACAGAATCACGCAACATTTCTTGTGATAGCAAGGCGTGCTTATCCATTCATTTTACAATCAAAACGGCTTCGAACAAGAATTCCTTTAAAAAGAAAACTTTTTGCGCACAATGTTACAAGACTAGAGCGCGATTCAACTTCAGTTTTGTAGCGTGCAATGTTGCATGCAACAAATCTCATCAGTGGACACACGCTGAAACCAATCTGTTGCGCGCAATGCTGCATGAAATGTTATATCGTCTGTCAGCTCCTTCATTGAAAGCCAAATCGTACATTGTAACGTGTTTCCTTCCAGACTGGACACAAACTTCGCTTTACAACCCTCCCCTGAATGCCACAAATTACACTATGCCACAGCCGGATCCAGCGCTTATCCTACCCCTGGTTATACAATACCTCACCCCCACCTGGGCGGGAGTTATTGGACTCGGATCGGTAGCTGCCGCTGTTATGTCGTCTGCCGACTCAAGTGTCTTGGCTACAAGTACCTTGTTTACTCAAAATATTTACAAACCTCTTTTTAGACAGAAGGTAAGCGTAATTGCATTTCGGAACAGTAGTTTTTGTTGATTAAAAAATGTTTTGCTTGCGTCATTGCTTGCATATTTTTAAGTTCGACGCAAAAGATTTAAAAATAAAAGAAAATTGACAATTTGCATTTTTACCGCGTATCGGCTTAATGAAATTTTACCGCTTCGATCGCCATGGACAAAAAGCTACAAAAAGAACGGGGGTTGTCATTGTAAATATTAAAAATATATATATAAAAATATATTAATTTCACTTTTACACACTAGATTCAAGTAAAATGCTGAGATACGGACCTCTTAAAAACGGGGGTTTCTTTTTTGCCATAACTTTGAAAAAACTGAACACTTTGAAAGAAATTGAAACAAGTTGTTTTGAAAAGGCAACTACAATCATAAATCGAGAATAAAAAAGATTCTGTCTGGTTGATCCCATTACACATTTATTAGTTCTAATTATATCTGCAACATATTTCTTGAAATGTATCCTACAAAGAGCTTCAACAGTCTACTAACATTTGTTGTAATTTTAAAAATGTTTTTCTACACGTTCCAGGCCTCTCGCAAAGAAGTGATGTGGGTCATGCGCATCTCTGTTATCGTCTTCGGCTTCCTGTCGTGTACCCTGGCTCTCACGGTCAAATCCATCTACGCTCTGTTCTATTTGTGCGGGGATCTGGTGTACGTGGTGCTGTTCCCTCAGCTGCTTTGCGTCATCTACCTTCATCGTAGCAACGCATACGGCGCGCTTGCTGGCTTCATCATCGGCCTCTTTCTCAGAATCGCTGGTGGAGAAAAATACTTACATTTCTCGCCACTAATTAAATACCCATATTACAGCGATACCTATGGTCAGTTATTTCCCTTTAAAACGTTCTCCATGGTATGTTCCCTTGTTACCATAGTAACGGTTTCATTCATCACTTGGTATTTGTTTAAAACTAAGTTATTGGGGCCATCTTGGGATTTATTTTCTGTTTTCAATAAATCCTACGATGTAAATACAAACCGTGCAACTGAAATGAACGTTGGAACTGCAGCATGTGAAAAGAAACCATTAACAAAAGATGAAATATAGTCACGCAAACAAGTTTCATAAGATTTAATGCACGTTTTCAAGACTTTAATGTAAGCGAAATTGTTTTTTCTTTGGATAGGATAATAAAGCATAGTGCTGTTACGGCCAAGATAGATATTATTCAGCCATGTTATATTAACGAAACCACAAGAAAAAAGTGAAAGGTCAAAGTTGAATTGATGGGTGAACATGTAAACCTGTATCGAATAAACAAACGCTGCTAACGTTCGTTGATAGTGTGTGATGTGAAGAGCTCAGTCAAAACTGTTTCAGTTCTTTTATTTATAAGCTATAGCAAACTTTGAAACTCTGATGAGCACATCTCAGAGCGTACTGAGAAGCGAGCCTTCTTGTGTGGTCCGAGGTCATGCTTCCACGAGAAATACTTCAAAATCCAGTTCGTCTAAGCACGTTTTTTGTCGGTTTTTATGGCGTTTGAAACAAAAATCTGCGTGTCCAAAATACTTCGAGTTATTTTTGTGAAGGTGAGTAGTTGCCACAACAGTTGGTGTAGGCATCGAGCGGGCCTGAGGATGGGGGAGGGAGGGGATAGTTGTTTTGTATTTACTAACAAAAGTTTTCTATCGACGTTTACCGCATTTTGTTAGCTTCTAATTGTAAGTTTTGTTTTAGATCGAATAAAATTACTCAACGGCAAAATACGTTTATGCGGTTTCGTCCCCAAATCTAGAAAATGATGTGAAATAAAAGTGCAGGCAGCCAAACCAAGATCAATACTTGTTTTTGTCTTTTCATGGTCGCACATAATTCTGGCAAAACAAGTCAAACATAACGAGTGTCAAAAGTGTCATGATTTTTCGTCCATCTCGGGTAATAAAGATGGCGGAGTAATGAACAAGCAAGAGGGATGGGGTAGCTCTCACCCCCATTCCCACCCCCTTGCTTGTTACTTTTTGTCTTTGCCTCGATCTTTGCGTGTTTACTACTCCGTCATCTTAATTTACCGGCTAGGACGAAATGAAGAGGAAAAAAAGGAACTACTCCTATTGTTTTTGAGAATGCGATTAGTGTACTGAATCAACGAGACTCTTCTGCAACAGGCATCCCAAGCTCAGGTCACAAACGAATACTAACAGTGTTGATTTTATGCAAGGGATTATAAGGAAACATTTGAACTTTCGATTTTAGATTAAAGTCAGACAAGGAAATATAAAGAATAATTTGAAGACACCAAGAGTATTTCATTAAATTTTATTGAGACTTAAGATAAAAAGTCAAAAGTTCATAGGTAAGTCTCGTTGATTCAGTAAACTAATCACACTCTCAGATAATTGATTGATTGATTTATTATTGAAAATTTCCCACTAATACAAATTAGAAGGGCCAAAGCCAGAGGCTTAAATGGTATATGTCAGCAGTACATATATAGGAAAAGAGATAAAGTGTGGACTTTTTTACATGAAACAAATACATTAATTAGATACAAAAGGGTATTAAAGTGCATATGAAGAAAATTTTTTTCTTCTCTAGTTCAAAAGTAGGTTACTTCTAGGTTCAATTTCTGAAAAAGTTTTTGAAATCTGACTTTTATTTATTTTTTTATAAGAGCTCAAAGTTGCAAATTCTAAGTCTTGGACGAGCAACTCGGAGTCTAGGTTCTAATTAGTCTCTGACGTCATAAAAATCACTCGCCTTCCCGATTTTGCATTGTGGTGTCGTACATTCTCTTAGTTACATGTAGAGCTACAACACACGTGTTTCCCATATTTTTAGAGCTCTACATGTAACCTCTTTAAACAGGAGTAATGCAAAGGGCATCGTGACCCTCACTTTTACTAGGAGACAGTGAACAGACAATGGAGGAAATTTCAGATGGGCAGGTGGGTGTGAGGAAAATATTATTAGGATAAGAGCCAGTAAGATAGTGAAGATGCGAGGTTTGCAAATTTAGTATTTTCTTAGCCAATAAGGGTCCAATGCTAGTAAAGTAGTTACTGAACTTATTAGCTATTTGGAGAGGGTCTGAGTAAGTGCCTTAGGAGTTCTTAGTTCTTATGAACATTTAGGAACTTGGTGAGGTTTCAAGAAGTAGAGGTAATAGGGCTCGAGGTCCCTTACAAGGATCTTAATCCTGGGCCTACGGTTTAACGTCCTTATGCGAGAAGACGCGAAAGTCTAACCATTTGCAGATGTTGGAGCAAAGGAAGCACTTTCTCCATAATTATTTTAAGACCCTGAGTGTTGGTCCCGCCGGGAATCGAACCCGAGACCTCCCGCACAATAGACCAGCGCCTTACCAACATAGTATGAATATGCTGATTTGTTTGTCTCTTAGAGATAACTTGTTTGATAACATTCCAATTTTGTTTAAGGTTAGAAGAAACACGAGAGAGTTTATCATGGAAATATTTTTCCTTGCAATTTTAATCAGGGAATAGTATTTATTTCGATATTTTTGGTAGCTGATACACTACGAATAGTCGCTATTTTCCGTCTACAGTTCGTCGAAGGCGGTAAATCAAGATGACGGACTAATATACACGCAAAAATTAAGGCAAAGACAAAAAACAAGCAAAGGGGTTGAGGGTGGGGGTGGGGGTGAGAGCTACTCTGTAATCATTTTTAGATTAGAAATAAATATTAACAGCAATTTTGTCCCCAGGACTGTCCTGTTATACACTGTTCTCTGAAGTGAGACAAACCACACTTACATACAATAATAAAGTTCTGTACTGAGAAGCTATGTGATTTCTCCTAACAAACGTAATAAAATCCCAGTATCTACATATATAAGAATAAAAGAATAAACAAAAAAAATAGCTAAAAATGTTCATTTTAAAACTATAAGCTTTTCTGGGGAGAATTTCACAGTTCACAGTTCGTCAGTTGCAACATTTGAGGTTTTATGCTGTAAAGCCTAATGACAAAACTTGGCAATGCAATTAGTTAATCAAGATAATTGGTGGTATAATGTAGTCACATCAAGATAACTGGTGGTATAATGTAGTCACATCAAGATAACTGGTGGTATAATGTTGCCACGTCACGGTGCTCGCTGAATGACCAGAGGTTTTCCAGGGTAAAGAAACTATTTTTCCTCGCGCGAAGTTATTAATGTCGGCATAATGCGAGAACCTCCACCAATGAGAGCACTGAAAACTCCATAATGACCTCAGGTAAAGCAGGATAAGGCTCTTCAGCCAATGAGAGCATCGTAACCTCCACAACGACTTCGCGCAAACCAGCATAAGACTCTTCAGTCAATGAGAGCACTGAAAACTCCATAATGACCTCGCGCAAACCGGCAGAAGGCTCGTCAGCCAATGAAAGCACCGGAAACTCTATAATGACCTCAGGCAAAACGGGATAGAGCTCTGCAGCCAATGAGAGCATCGCAAACTCTATAATGACCTCACGCAAACCGGGATAAGGTTATTCAGCCAATGAGAGCATTGGAAACTCTATAACCATGTGAGTAGTTTTGCTAAACTCAATTGGTTTGTACCCACGACTGCAAACAAACTGGTAATGACGGATCCACATAAATGTTATTGAGAACGTTGTTTTCATCTTCTACAAATGAGCATCCAAAGCATCGAGAAACTTGCGATCCATGAATTTCGGTAGCACTGCATGTCTAAACACGAGTAGTAAAAATACTAAATAGATTAGATTATTACCAAATATAAAATTGTAATAATTATAATTTTTAGAGATTAAACGACATTACACACCATAATTACTGGGCTACCAGTAAGAAGCTCAGTCATTAAATCGGTTTGTTTTTCCATTTTTGTCGGCCAAATAAAATTTGTTTCTCACATTTCCTTGCGGAGCCAACTTGACGCACAAGATTCATTTAGGTAGTCTAGCGAACGCTTCAAGAGCGTCTTGCTCATTTTAAAGAAAAGATTATTTAAATATATGGGAGTTGGGGTAAACCCAATACAAACGGGAAAACAGCGAAATCTCTGTGTATTGTAGTTATCTATACTAGCAGTTTCTATTGAAAGTGAAGTGCTGCGATATCCGAACTGCAAAACGTTTTTGTATGGGTAAAAAGTATCAAAGAGTCGTTGTTCATAGCCAATCCTACCGTATGGATCATTTGTTTATTTATTTCAAGTAAAGATGAGTTCAAAATTAATAAACAAAATAAATCGAAAACGGACACACACAAAACATGAAACTCTCTTCGCTCGCTCGCAGCAACTAGATTCTTGTCAGAAAAACCAAGAACAAACTCAGTGATAGAAAATAATTATTGTATTGGATAATATGGAAAGAATATCTTTCAATACACAACTGGGGAGAAAACTAACGGACGCAGCAAAGTCAAGTTGTAACCAATAAACAGTAAGTCATCGTACTACAGTAGCCGTTGGTCATGGAATAATTATTGTATTGGATAATATGGAAAGAATATCTTTCAATACACAACTGGGGAGAAAACTAACGGACGCAGCAA
>JAOTRI020146518.1:0-10454 GCA_028564885.2 Zoanthus sanctaehelenae
ACTGGGTCAGGTCACCCTAAGCCTCAGTTTCATGTAGAAGCTTGGTTACCTTTCAGGAACTGTAAAATGGTCTATTTAGTAATGAAAATGTAAATTCAACACCGTAAAAAAGTGTAGAATTTACATTTTCATTTCTAATTTATTCTTCAATAACAGAACTGTTTGAGATTCCTCAACAGGTTTCTGCTCCATTGAATCCTGGTCATTTTTGGAAGAACCATTAGCAGAGTAAATTGATGCGTCTAGTTTCCGATAAGGAATTAGAAAAACTAATTAGTCATGGACAACATGTAGCTACAGCAATAAAACTCTTGCCTTTGGGAAGTGATATATAGCAAATGTCTCTTTAAATTTTCAAAACGACCGTCTTCTTGGGTACCCTGTGTGACTCTTTTAGACCAGTGAATGTCTACTTGGGTACCCTGTGGTTATTAGTTACATTCCTCTTACACAACACCATGATAAAGTAGCTACCGCTGATATCAGCTGCATAGCTACACAAATACCTCGTTGTTAGTTATATCCGTTGCAAATACTTATTATTTTGTTTGATTCTACTTACGATGCAGGTGACGTACACAAGCTACAAACCACGGGCCGATATGTTTCGTGGAAACATTACAAGTCTGAGCTATCTACCACTGACGCAGTTTTTGCTATTGGGAAGTGATACTGGTAACATCACGTTGTGTGCCTGAAGCATTGTGAGAAGTATCGAATGGTTCCATTCAACTCTCGGAAAGTACTCGCACGGGTGCTCGCATGCTCGTGCTGGCAAAATTCTTTAACGCCGAGTGCTCGCATTCTCGGATTCTTGTTTTTCATGCCTTGTAGTTGTTTTATATGCACATTGTGACAAGTGTTACGGTTAAAGCAAACAGTTTGATGCATTCTTACCTCTGATTCTTCAACATACAGTTTACCCTGTAACTGTTTAGGAGGCTCTGTATGTACTAACGGGAAAGAGCATGAAGGTTCATAACAATGATTAAATGAAGCATTTCTTTCATTGTCGTTTTTCATCGTCGCAGGCGTTTTGCTTGAGAAAGATATAGATCCGCAGTTCGAATGTACCTCATCCTCTGCTAAAAATGTACGTAATAGTCACTGATCCCTAGTTGTATTTTTCTTATTAAATTCTCGCAAAATATCTTTGACGACTCTTTGACATGGCTGCTCATTGTCGCAAAGTGATAAACACACTAATCGCATGCTTGCACAGGCCATTCGATACCGCTATATAACGGGGTTACCTGTGGTTATTATTGGTATAATATCGCCAGGACCTTGAACATTATACACTAATTTTGGCCGATTTTTTCTTTAATTAATGGTAATAGTCTGAACATGGCCTTAACATTTGGGTTAAGATTGAAATTAGAATACATATAATCTGAGTATAGTTGTTTTTTTAATTTCAAACGTGAAAATCATATTCTAAAGAAAATCTAAGCCTCGGCATTACTCTTAAAATATTCTTTTAGTTGGCCAATTTAATCCTCGATATTTTTGTAAAGGTTATTCTTATGTAAAAAGGAGTGAAGTATACATGAATGCTTCGAGGCCGTTGCGTAGTATAAAAATTGGCAACTTATGTTATATTTTGTTCATGATATATAAAAAATCAACAAAGCTAAAACACGGCTGTAAAATTTAAAAAAAAATTATATATCGTCTTAAAATCCAAATCCGTCTAAAGACAAGGCTTCGTATTTTGATATATTTTAATTTATTTTTTGAAATAATAGAATAATAGAATAAATATACGACAATAGAAAACATTCTCAACTTGTTTTCAAAATATGAAATAAAGTTGGCTTTATTTTTCAACACTTCATAGTAAAAACGTTTTTTTAAAAAAAAGTTATTGTTTTTAAGCACAAAGACAACAGATTCTAAGCATAAACAATTCAGTTAGATTATATCCAATTGTGTTATTATAGTGGTGAATACGAACAAATAAACAAAAGGGAGGAGTTGAGTATTTTGGTTTACCAATATCTTACCCACTCGAATATCGTGAGGGGAATATTGTCTCTTTCCATTCTCAAGACAAGACAACCTCTCACGTGTTTTGACACTGATGTGTTTCCGTAACGGCTGGATACAAGTTGAAAAGGTTATTTATGTTTACGATTCAGTCTAAATTTACTATTTTGAGAGAAACTTATATATAATCAAGTTTTGATTGCTCTCACGCAACAAGGTACGCTTCAGTTGACTTTAAGGTGTGCTGACCTCTGTAATGAAAATAGGCCAACACACTTGAAATCAAACTGAACTTCGTTTACCACAATTTTCCTTGTATAAAGCCATTTTTAGGAGTGCGTATGATATAGTTGAAACCTTAAAAATCAGGTGGACCCATAGAATACTAATGTTCCATGTGTTGAAAATCGTTATAATATACCGAACTTTCTACTACCTGTTTCAGAAACAGGGTTTTGGAAAACCACAAATAACATACAAGCTGCGGCGTGAGGAAGGAAACTGTTGCAAACCATTGCAGGAAATGACAATTTTCTGTAGTGACTTGATTATAACTTCATTGACATTGGGAATTCAATTTTTTGTTATAAAATAAATAGATAAATGAATATTTATTGAATTTACATAACCTGCAGTATATTGTGATTTATAGTAAAAAAAGAGAGGTTATTGATCATTGTCACAATTAAAGATCTATCGGCTCGACCATTTCAATAGAGAATCGAGATTCAAAATCTCCCACGGTTTGCACTGATTCCCATTGATTTATTTGCCTTATAACTTGTTAATGATGAAATATAATACTTTTTAATAGGCCTCCTTACAAGGAAGAACAAGAAACAAGGAAGCTGTTAATGTGATATAATGAAAACGGCAAGACAGTTCCCCGTTTAATGTTCAAAGCTTTAAGTATTTCTCATACCTGTATTCAGAGCAAAATATTGCAGTGCGTAGGTGCGAACACACATTTTTCTTAGAAAAAAAGAAACTTTACTAACAACGAGAGTAAGATTTGCCCAAAATAGAGAACTATGCAAAAAAACAATCACCACCGACTGAAATTTAAACTTTCATCAGACAAAGTTAAAAATTTTATTTGAATCTCGCACACAGATATAGATGTGCGTGTACTTTTTTATAAGATTTCTATTAAACTGCTTTTTTTGATTTTTTAAATTGCTGTTATGCGTTGTGTAATCTACGATGCAGTATAAATCGCTTTGTTTTGAATATGTTTAGTATTATATTGCAACGATGTTATTTATGGTCTGAATATTCCTTTTTAATGCTGTTTGAAAATACCAGAAAATAACGATTTAACGAAACAATTTGAGTTTGAAATTTCCTTGAAACACTGCGTAGTTTAAGCCACAGCTAATGAAGCTAAATCTTTTCCGAACCCAGTAAATCCTTGAAATTGGTGTTTATCTCCAGTCGCCATTGTGGTTCAGAGCCAGTATGAAGCAGATGAAACTTTTCTTACCATCCAATTGTGCAGTTTAAACGACAAAACGTCAAACCTCTGACGTATAGGACATCCTAAATGTGACACGATCGAGCTAGCTTCTTGGATTACTTGAAATGAAAACGAATAACTATATTTCTGATTTGAAATTTGAGACAGAGACAAACTTTTTACTTTCAATTATAATTTTAATCAATGAAACATGTACATTTCTATCCCGGAGAATAATGAAATGTAAAGGTATGTGTTTGTGGGTCTTGAAAGTATA
Organism: Zoanthus sanctaehelenae; assembly: GCA_028564885.2. Classification (NCBI taxonomy): domain Eukaryota; kingdom Metazoa; phylum Cnidaria; class Anthozoa; order Zoantharia; family Zoanthidae; genus Zoanthus; species Zoanthus sanctaehelenae. Next base: position 3,723 of record JAOTRI020146518.1, read on the forward strand.
GAATGGCTTACATCATTTTTCACGACGTTAACCAGTTGGTTGAAGATTTTGTTCAGACTTAGAAAACCAGGAAATCTCACTCAAAACTGTAAAGGTTGTGGCTCAAAATTTTGTTCTGGCTCAATGACTGTGCCAGTGAGCTCATTGGTTTCTGGAAAAAAAGTTACAAGAGGATAGAAAGGTTGGGGGAGGAGTGGGAGGGGGAGATTTGAAGTAGCGAAATTCATCGGAACTATAGATCTCAATATTGGCTTAAGGTTCCATGAAGGAGGCCAGCGTTATGTACACTGTTCACCAAACTGACCTACATTTCGCTATAGCTTGCCATGGTCTATCTCCTTACTTAGTCTTACTCTTCACAAAGTTGTTCATTATATTTTCAAATACAAAAACTTAACTCCGGTTCCTATGTGTTGCTGACGACCAATTCGGTCAAAGATTTTTATTTCCGGATGCCATGGGAAGGACTGGTTCTGAAGAAAGGAGGAATGTCAACGGTTAACGACCTTGAATCTTGGTTGTCATGCACATCTGACGCTAAGGTCTCCATAAGTGCATAGCCTAAAGTTGTCTTATTAAAAATACTGACTTCAGAATTGCCTTTGTCTTAAAATGAAAGTCAATTCAAATATGATGACGTCATAAAAGATATGAACTAAGAAGTCTGAGAATAAGAAGAAATTAGGAGCACGAAGGGGGAGGGGGAGGGGAAATATTACAATACAGACATACATACCCCCTGCCTCCTAACCCACAGCAATTCCAAAGAAACATTTGTTAATTTGCTCTTCATTAGTGACAATAATTGCTGTACTCGATATAATTTGTATCCCAAAGCGGCCACGTAAGGTTCTGTTTAGTTTATAAAAACTGGTAAAATTTCCCCATATTGTAAATGAAATCGAAATCTTAAAAAATACCGTCCGCAGGTCTCTCCACAAGCTGGAGAACGTCATAACAAATAACAGGAAAACAGAAATGCCTTGAATAGCATCTGAGGCAGTATCTTTTTCTTAACCTCTTACCCAGGCTACGTAGTCACATCAGTGAAATGAGCCTGGGTACAAAGTTGCCTAATTAGGACATTACTGGATGTAAGCTTTCTATAAAATTCAAGACTCGAACAAGTTGGTGTAAGTTTTATCTTTCCTTCCACTGGCTCATGCAAATTTCAAGGGAAACTTACATGCTGTACTAACAAGCAATTTGGTGCCTGATAATAAAAACAAAGTTGAAACTGTTATTTTTCTTATCTAACATTTTCAATTTTTTGCTTTAGTTCTGTTTTTATTCATTGATTTACTGTTTTAGCCCTTGTTGAACATTATGTTTTAGTATTTCTGTGAGTGAAAGCTCCTCATCTTTTATCTCTTGTTTGAGGCAGTGCGCTCGAGCGATGACTGGGTACCAGTTTGGGACAGGACTAGAACCAATCATGAAGACTTTGCTGCTACCATTTGCCTGTAGCACCCATATTCTTCGTGTCTGCTATGGGCTACCTGTGGGAGATACTTAGGTGATTTGAGATTTCCTTATATCGATATTAGCCAACTCCATAAATACCATATTACTCTTTTTCTTGTCCTTCCAAAATGTTGCATAAGTATTGTTTACAATTTCTTTTGGGATGAATTTATAATAAAAACAATTCTTATTCAAAATTTTGGAAGGACAAGAAAAGAGTATTATGGTATTTATGGAATTGGCTAATACAACTGCACTCTGGCACCAAATATATTTAAAAACAAAAAAAACAACCTTGTAAATATGTGGTATGTGAAGAAGGAAAACACCGAACGATCATCACAAAACTTGCTGCATACCATTAATAAATGATTACTTTTAGTCCCAACGTCATGGCTTTCAAAACTGACTTCAAAACAACATATCAACTGAAATGGGAAAAAATCGCGAAATTATAATTTCTTCTATCTTCAGATGAAGTGAACAAGTAGATCGAAAACGTTTGTAATTTTATAACCTTTTTTAATCATTTTTAGCCTTATATATTTTAAATAATTTTATGGAGAACTCAATTTTAAAAATTTTACACTAAAATATGAAAAATATATATAAAGCATAAAAGCAAACAGGGAGAAAGAGCTAGAGAAAAAAAGTGATTACAAGTTTTCTCTTATAAAGTCCATAAGGTTCAAGAGTATTAGCTTTGAGAATGAGATGTGCTTCGCGTGCCTTGTGGACTGAATCTCTGTTACTAAAACTTTTTCAATGGGTATTAATTGAATGTCATTAGAAGAAATAAACAATTGCCAGAAAAAACTGGTATATATGCCCCGAGCGGGAATCGAAACAACGTCTCCCTGATCACTAGTCGGGCGTGCTAACCACTACACTATCAGGGACCACCACGCTGACAACGTAGCAGTATCATGATTAGTTTAGTGGGTTAGCGTGAGGATTCCAGGGCCCAATTTTTCTGTAGTGCAAATGCGGCCTAATGCTACTGGAGTGTATTTCGCCTCAACATAAGGATCAGATCAACTGAATAATACCAAATGTGAGGCAAATGTGAAACAACAAATGGCTCGGCTCAAGCCTATATACAAACATATATCAATGTGTGTTGTTCAGTAGTAGATAGAAGGAATAAACAATTGCCAGAAAAAATTGATATTTATGCCCCGAGCGGGAATCAAACCCACGTCTCCCTGATCACTAGTCGGGTATGCTAACCATTAGAAGAGTTATTAGGAGTAAGTAAAAAATGCTTAGCAGCGGTGGTGGGGGAAGATTTACTATTGGGGTTATCTACTGTGCGAGAATGTTCATTAAAAGCGGTTTTTGAGTGAGGTTTTGGTTTCACCAATATATTGCAGACTACAACGGTTACATTGAATCATATAGATTAAGTTATTAGCATTAGTCCACAAGGTACTCAAGAAGACGATCGTTTTGAAATTCAAACAGACTATTAAACCACGATTAATGGAAAGATCAGGAGATGATTAGGCCCTTTCCTTAACGTCCACTCGATATCAAGTCCGTTTTTAATTATAAAATACTTAAGTTCTTTTTTAGAACGGGACATACAGAGCATTCTTGTCCAAGTTTGATTTCGGATACTTTAATACTAATCGTAAAATTCAGTTTAGATAGCAAACAGCCGTACTGTATTTGCTTTGAAACAGCCAGTTCCAATACGCTTTATCATTCAAGAACGTTTTTAATCCATTTCTTCCTTTTTTAAAAGTTAACTTTCTTAACGTTCACCTCTAACCATCAGACCTCCCCCCCCCCCTTAACGTCCATTAAGCGTTAACAAATCAATTTTCCGATGGCCCCTAAGTGATGTAGGGGATCAAAGGGAAAAAAGTCACGTGGTAACTTAACAGCCCACACTAGAAGATCTTATTATATTTACATATGGCTGTGGTTTGAATTTCGGGCGATAAGATCGAAAATATTTCATATTGTGTTGCCGGGCCAAAGCGAATATTTTTTCAAGGAGTGTAGGGCAAGTATTTTGGAAGGCGAAAAGTTACTTTTAAAGCGAAATGAGCGAGAAAGAAGCTGTAACTGAATGGTGTCACAATAATTCATCTAGTGGATCGATTGATGAAACCACAGATAAAACAGACGTAGAGGATTGTTTGAACCTTGAATTGAGTGTTGCCGCCGTTGAAACGGACGACGCAGCCGAGATAGACAATGAATTTGGCGATGCTGTGACAGAAATCGAAGGCGAAAAATCTTTCGCGCGCAACAGATGCGATAAGATATGCAAGTCAAGAGGCTCTCTCACAAGGCACAACAAATCAAAACATGTCCGGCAGGAGAATTTGGCTGCATGTTTAGAGGAAAGTTCCGCAGTGTTACTGGACGAAGACACAGTATGTGGCTTCGTTAATCTATTAAGATACGTATCATTGACGAGGATCTTTATGGTACGTACTGAAAGAAGTAAAGCGCTTTCTGCTGTATCGTCAACTAATGCCTTGTTCAATGCTGTGTCGCCGATTACGAAACGTTCGCTAGAAAAATAAACCAGGACAAGATGCTGGATTTCTTTTACAGCCTTATCCCTCGATCGTGCGAGCTGCTGAAATGTAATGATTATAGAAAAGCTAACTTAATCATTTTACAGCTGGGTAGTTACTAAAACATGGAACCACTCAAAACCATCCAAAACCACCCAAAAGTATTATATACAGTTCACAAAATAGCACTCGCTGTGTGTCAGCTTTTCTTATATATATTTTAAAATAAGATTATTGCGGTCACTTTCGTGACGTGTATCAATTTGCAATCACGTGATATGAATTTTTGAGGCGTAAAACATTTCTACTTAAAAAATTGCATTTCGCAACATAAATTGTATTTTCAAAACAGTTTGACTATTGCCTTCAGGCGTCATGTCTTCAAATTTTAAAAAGTATAAAAGAAATTCAAATCCCTTTTGTTTTTCGAGTTCAAGAAAGCGCAAGCGAAAAACTTCAACAGAAAAGTTCTCTATGCTACGACGGGAAAGTTTAGCGTAAACAGATCGCGGATCTTGGTTTGCTAAAAATGTGGCCAGAGATGTCCCCAAATGTGAAGGCGAGTGAGCATTCACCCGAAAACACAAATTGCAGCGGAAAAAAGCTTGAGGAAAGCAAGAAGTATGGATGCTAGTTTGTTAGAAGAGGAGTGTCGTCTTAGAACCACGGACGATGTTAGTTCAAACACAGAGGAAGAGGAAACGGACTCGGAATTTGCATATGATAACGAGAAGCCTTCAGGCAATGCTGGATAATTCTGCTGTATGTAGAGAAAGTAACAGCCCTTTGAAAATTATGGAAAAGAGCAATACACGGTGGGCTATATGGCTGCAAGTAGGATATTCAAATGTACAAACTTTAGTTGCAATTCACACAATTGCAACTACCGTTCTTCTTGCCAATTTCTGAAAAAGTCGGCAAGATCTACAAGGTAAATCGTGTTGTCGTGCTTGCTTTTAGAGCTATTGGGAAGGGAAGAGTGGCTCCTCAGAAGTTTTTAGTATAATGGGGCTACATCTCCCCGTTCATTCATGGCATCAACACACGAATTTGATTGAAAATAAGACTAAAGATTTCACTGAGCGCAACTTCCGGGATTCAGTTTTTGAATTTAAAAAGTTTGAGCGTGATGTAGGTCAAGTGCCAAATTGCTCCGATGAAGAGCTGCAAGAGAAAGTAGTGGATGTTGCAGTAAAAGAGCTTTTCCTTGCGGGGTTGGCCTCCGAATTTGATGTAATTGTTCTATTGATGCTTTGTTAACTAATGGCTTTGGTGAATGCAAACGTTTAGCAGCTCTGTGGATAAATAATAAGGCCATGCAACTCAGATAGGATCAGAAAATTGAAACCCAAAGATATATCAAGAAAAAACAGATTCCTTTAGACTGCAATCCTCAGCTCCCAAATATTTCGGAGATTATTAAAAAATACATTACTTTATACTTAACTTCCTTGCGGTTTGTAAGTAGTATTATTTTTGCCAAGGCATGCATGCGTATCGACATCTGAAACTTTTCCACTAACTGACTAAGAGTTTTAACACTCAATTTATACTAATTAGCGTACTTGTGACAATAAAACTGTTTTACCTTTGAAGTGTGGATCCCGAACTTCAACTTAGTTGCATCCTTAAAAGTGGTTCCCGGAAATAGCAACAATTTGTTTTCACGCTGGCTATAATGCTGGCATAAACAATACGTTAGCTAGCCTCCACCAATGCGTAGACCACCGGAAACTATTTGAATATAATCACACGAGGTATATTTACAAGTAGTCCCGTTGATATTGTACATTCATGAAAAATAACCACGCGGTTTTAGTTTCTCTGTCAATAACCGGTGTAACAGCGGATTTGGTCTCCCCGCGGATTTGGTCTCCCTAGGACCAAATTAGCTAGTGGATCTGGTCCCCCTTAATGTGATTCTCGCGGATTGGGTCCCCCCACAAAAACACTTATAATTAGAGCTTTTTCGCAAAAAAACCCCTTGTTTTATCAAAGTAGGTATTTTGGGATGGCAAACTGATAATAAGCGGCCCCGGAAAGACTCTATTTTGACTCATAAGAAAGCGAAAGTAAAAAAAAACGTGGTGATATGGAATACGACAACATTTGCGAAGTTTTGTATTACCACAATGAATTTTAAAAACAGGAAAAAGATCGCGCTTGCGGGGTTAGTTCAATGGCCCTTAATATTACAGGATTGATAGCTTTTTACTGCGTTTAAAAGAAATAAAACACCTATTGTATAAACTGGCGAGGACACGTTCCACTCCTGAAACTTCACTTTATTCAATTGTTAAAAGTAACAATATCAAATAGTTTAAAAAATAACGCAATCCTAAAATATAGAAATAAATTATCTGGCATAAAAAGAGTTCTTTGGAAAGATGCAACCGCCGTGTTGGCAAAAGTTTCAAAATATTAAAAATTCAAGTTACAGGAGAACTATTTAAATATCAATTATTATTTGTCTGACAAGTTTTTTATATTGAAGTGAGTTCAAAATACTTTCATGATGTTTGTGAAATTTATAAAAAGTTATGATAAGCAGCTGCTTAAAAATTAGTTTCTCGCAGAATGTAGTTATGTTAAAAGGAGCTTTAGAACCAAGTTCGAGTACGAGAATTTAAGAGCGTGTGCGCTAGTTAATTTTTTTTTTATCAGCCTTTTTTCCGCCTTCGTTGAGCCTTCAGGGTAGTCGCCAGAGAGATAATCAAATACTTGTTGGTAAAGA
>JAOTRI020146528.1:0-10454 GCA_028564885.2 Zoanthus sanctaehelenae
TTTTACATTTTCTACCTTTTTATTCTCTTTTGGTTTTATTTATTTTTCTTTTTTCGTTATTTATTTATTAATTTTTTGCGTGATTTACTGCTTATTTGTGATGTTATATCATATTTCGTTTATTGTCTTTCAACGGTTTTAATTTTTAAGATTTTTTACGAGATTGACATATCATATTTCGTTTTCACTATAAATAACTTTTGTTTGTGTAAAGATCTTATAACCTGATGAAGATCGGTCTGGCCGATCGAAATATAGTTACTACTTCAATTTATTCTCGTTGTGTGTCAACTTTTCATATATTTTTTTAAGCATTCACGGTAGTTTTTGGTAGCGTGCCCATGGTTAACAGATTATGTGTTTAGAAAGTATTTTATTTCTCGTGAATCGTGAAGTGCGAAAATTAAAATTCGTGAAACGTTCGTCACATTTTGAGAAAATCGTGAATCGTGCCAAACCCCCCCCCCCTCTTACCCCCACTTATTCTCACGTTAATGTTCAAAACATGAGCAAAGAACTTAGATTGTGTAAAGAAAGAGTAACAGAAGACGAGAAAAAGATAAAGCTCGGATATAAAAAAATAAAGTCATACTTCGGGGTAACTTTCAGAAAGCAGTGTTGGATGGAACTCAAAATGGAAAAGGCGAATAATCAAGGTGATTTAAGAAAAAAATATATGATGCGTTGCGAATAAATAGTCAAAAGTTTTTAATATGTTTATACGTCATGGATTTGTAACGCAGGCGCACTTTTGTATAATTAGAAAAAACTTTGGAAGTATAAACAAATAATTAGAAACATAAAATTCGAAAAAGAGATAAAAAGAATATAATTGAAAAGAAAATACGAAAAACTCGTCCAAATTGTGGAAAACGTTAAAATCTGTCATTTGTACCAAATCTAAGACATCAAGCATTGAGTCGATTGAGACCGATGGCGTTGTTATTCAGGAACCTAAGGAGATCTCGCAGAGTTTTGCTAAATACTTTTCGACTGCAATTGCAAAACTGAGACAGCGTATGACCTCTGTATCATTGGCCCTCAGACCATCTTCAAATCGATCCTCAAACAACTTCAAGTTTTCTGAAATTAGTGAAACTTTTGTAGCTAAGGAACTTAAGAAATTGAAAAGCAGCAAATCTACTGGATTACAAAATATTCCAGCACGACTTCTTAAGGCCGAGTGCGAGCTAAACGTCCATTTATGTTGATACTAGATATGCGCTGGTCAGTTGGTAAGGGGGGGAATGAACTGTTGATGTATCAAATCTCACCTGGCCACGCCCTTGCGTACTAGTCTTATCTCCGATTCCCCATCAATAGCTGCATGGTGTACAACTTTGTTCCCACTCCATGTTGCTCCACCATCGAATACACTGCACTTCTTCTCGGCTGGTGAAATAGAAACCAAACATAAATACAAGGCTGATCACGAAGTTGTATTCTTGGCTGTAATAAATGAATATAAGAACTGTACTTATAGTGCATATGCTTGGTGCACGATTAATTAAACAAATTGCATTACAAAATAACCACATTATCATACTTATTGCTATAAGTTGTAATTAATGCACTGCCTTTTTTGCGATGCCTTTGACAAATTGTTGTTTGCTACCATACACGCCTTTTATAAAAATAAAGTTTTTTTTTCATTTCAGCCTCAGTATTCTTAACTTTTTGACAAATATCAGCCTGATATCCTTAAAAAATTTTGTAGCATAACTACGGCATGGCAACATATTATCAGCCATAATATTCTTATAGATGATATCTTTGAATTGCTAACTGACGAGTGAACTAATTCTCTCAATCTCCAAATAGCTATTAAAAAAAGAAGCTGAGAAGAAAAACTTAAAACACAACTGAGATAAGTAAACTTGTATTTCTGCTAATTGTACAAACGTTTTAACGGTTTCAAAAATATTGAAAGTTCTTCCATTACGAGTCGTTATTGACGTCATGGCTACTATATATATTTCTGCATGTTTCGTGAAATACCACATTATAGGTAGCAAGACAACAAAGATAAATAGAATTTGAGTTTAATACTTGAGAAAGTTTGTCGAGTAGGCAAAAACAAATCCTGGGGATTCAGTTCAAGCTTTTTGTATGTTATAACACTTTATCCTAAAATTATCCAGCAAGCGGTGGCAATCTGCAATCCCAAGTAAAGATTTAATATTTACCATATAGGAATACATAATTTTATTATCCAAACTTTTCTACCTTCTGACAACACAGGAGGCAAACTGTCAAAAAGATTGTCCTTGGCCATCTAGGAACAGAAAAAACAAACTGTAATTTAACAGTTGCCGTAACACTGAGCTCTTGAAACAAAACTGGACTATCGTCGAGGGTAAAGCTTCAAATTCGTCAACAGTGTGAAAAATGTTTTACGTAAATTAAAAGCTTGAGATAAAACGATTATTGCATCCTTAACATACCTTACAAAGGCCAAGTGCTTATCTTTCATTTTTCTATTAATACATATCGTTTAGGCAAATGAGTCTTGAATTGATGCTGGGCGGGAAACTCATTCACCGCTGGTTACCTATACCGCGAACCTGATATTCTATTTACCAGCCTTGTAAAGATGCAACTCTGCGTTAGCTTTTAAAGTAGAAATGAAGGACATACAGAATGTTTGACTGATACTAGTGATTAAACATGCAACCATGTAATAACAAAAATATATTCAATCTTGAGAATAAATAAACAAATAAATATGCTCTCCAGATCGTCTCTCAATTTTGTGTCATTGGGATAACCGTGGAAATATACAATTTAATACTCGTTAAAGAAGAGGAAGCTCTACTGGAATTAGTAAATGAATTCCACAATTTACAAGCATAATAAGATAGGCAATGTAATCCACATTTGATAGCATTAATTGGGTGCATGACCATGAAGTGATTTATAAACTAGAGTTAACATATTGTGATTTCTACTATTACCTACCTTACTTTGTAAGTACTATTAAAATCGTTGAAAACAAAACGCAGACTAAGTTCATTGAGTTTTTAAAGTTTAGCGAATGGCGCTTACCACATGCATTCCAGATTGAGAAGCAAAAATTAAGTTTTCACTGATCATACATACCGACCACAATTACAACAACACTTACAGTGTTTTAATACCTATAATGTATGGTGCTAGTTTGTCATTTGAGTTCCTGTGGTTAAGAGCAGCGAAATGCATGGAAAGTTATGAATTTGATACCAATATGTGAGTGAGTTTTCTCTTTAACCTTGAGTTCATGTGCATTTCTTTTACAGTTAAGTACATAGTAAACTTTAGTATTTATTATATTTATTTAACTTCAAAGACCATCCCATTAAGTCGATTTCAGCATCAATGGTGTGTGCTTACATCATATTGAACACAGATCATAACCTCGGGCAATTTTTCCAGCTTTCCGAGTTTATGACCATTAATTATTGATTTATTTAATACTAACCTGATCTGCTGTTGCATCAACTGGCGCATAAGAAATAAGTTTTGCCATCAACTTTTCAACTTTTCTCAGAAATTCAGTCCTTTGCTTATTACCCTAAAGATAAAGAACCATATGAATTTAAAAATGGTCCACAAACTTGGAAGTAAATACGCAGTGTATTGGTGGAAATGTGTCCTGGTCAGTGGCGGCGGGGCGTCTTGAAACGGAAGGAGGGGGGGGGGGTCAAATTTTACAAAGTGCCCTTTGCATAGGTCATTTGCAGAGGAAAACCTTTTTGCAATGTCAGTCGGGTTGAGTGTGTCCGTAAATGATTTATTTATGGCAGTGAATAGGCATGTCTATTTGTAATGTCAGTAGGGTTGAGTGTGTCTGTAAATGATTTATTTATGGCAGTGAATAGGCATGTCTGTTTGTAATGTCAGTAAGGTTGAGTGTGTCCGTAAATGATTTATTTATGGCAGTGAATAGGCATGTCTATTTGTAATGTCAGTAAGGTTGAGTGTGTCCGTAAATGATTTATTTATGGCAGTGCATAAGCATGTCTATTTCCAAGGTAGCTCTATCTTTACGGTTTGTGAAGCCGATGTATCGACCCAATCTTACAACATTTTATTGTTTTATACTATTTTAGCGCAAATTTTAGCTTGGGGGGACTTAACCCCCCCCCCATCCTGCTCCACCTACACTAGTACTCATTAGTAGCTATAAGTTGAAGTCATTCAAATGAGCAGTGACGTAAACATTGTAGCGGCCATTATACCCAATAAGTCTACCATAGGGTCAAAAAGGGAAAAACTGCTGTGCACTGCTACTCAAGTTCAGGTCGACTAATTCTATGGTATATCATTTTTTTGGAGATACTGCATGCCTGGTCTTAGTATCGTCTTCAATTGCCTCTTGTTGGTAATAGTTCACGAAAGTCATCTATACGTCTGTTCTTTGATTATCACTTGAGCCACATCCAGCAAACATATTATCTTTTCGTTTTACTGGTCGTGTTTTGAATTATATTGATAAGTTAGTAGCATCATCGCCTCTTTCCATCTTGTTAAGAGAAACTCCCCTTATGCAGGAACGGAAAAAGACTTGTTACTTCTTCAAACTTTCAGAGACGAAAATTACATATCTCCTAAGCTATCTTCAACGGCTTTAAATGCCTTTAGTTAATGGTTCTTAATTTAATGTTAAATTAAAACAACGTAACGTCTGGTTTCTTTGATTGTAAATTTAGCGAATATGAAATTATTAGTTTCCAACGTACGTGATGAAAAGATGCATAGACAAACTTACAGATTCACAATTTGCGATCCCAGTGTAATCCAAATAGTTCAGTGGAAGTCCTTGTCTAAACTCAGAATCCTCTTCAAATGCAATTTCTAATGCTCTTGGAACCAGCTGGTGAGAATTAATAGCAACAAGTAGAAATTATCTATAATCTATAGTAGATTAACAAAAATGTAAAAAGGACTGTTACAGATAGATGCTGAAGTTTTTATGAAATTATTAGTGATATTAACACTTCCATATAGTTATTAGTGATATTAACCTTTTCCATAAAATCTCCCCAGGATGTTCTCTGATATGTTGAAAGAGTGATGTGAAGGGAATGACTGTCCTCGGGAGTATCAGCCTGAAAACAAAACAAAATTAGTAAAGTTTGCCCCGTTTTGAAAGTATACAATATGGAGCATGTATTTTGCAGCTATACTGGCATGTGTATAAACGTGTATAATACGAGTATAAACGTGTATAATACGAGTATAAACGTGTATAATACGAGTATAAACGTGTATAATACGAGTATAAACGTATATAATACGAGTACAAACACATTTTTTAATTAGAACAACCTTCTAAGAACAAAGAGCCTCAAATTGGCCAAAATTTAATCACAATTTAAAAACAATCTCAGGCTGAAGCTCCAAACATCTATGTGCAGTGGTTCACATTTGAATTGTAAAATGTAAGGCGCATCGTTTTGCAATACCTTGATTGTTTCCATAAACTATTTCTTCAATTTGACCTGCTAGAAATAGCTAAAGCTAAATCCTTTCAAGTCTAGTGGCCCATGAGGCCGGCGCTTATCTACGGTTTCTGTAGTGTTAAGTGAATTAGAGTCTTTGACTCCCCCTGGACGGGACACTAATCCATCGCATGTTAGCTCCCAACAGACGCTGGTACTCATTAACCTACCCCAGAAGGATGGAAAGCTGAGTTGGCTTAGGCGGAAAAGAAGGCCACACAAATATTCAAATCTTGGTAAAGTGCCTGGATCGAACTGGAGACCTTGTGGTTGGAAAGCAGAGATCTTACAACTGCGCCAACCATGTCCGCCCTGCTAGAAATAGAGGAGAATTAAAAACAATTTGAGACTGGAATCACCAAAAAATTAAGAACAATAAAACTCTGGTTCTTATAAAAACGCGAGTGTGCTGATCATTGAAACAAATATTTGGATTTTAGATCTACTGTACATCGTATAAATAGTTGGTAACTCAGAACATACTTGTGATGTCGAATTTTTTCGTAACAGTTGGTAATTCGGACTAAAATTCATAGGAATTAAATCTTAAACCAGATCGTAAGATTCAATCCATCCATATTAGGAAATCCTGTAACTGTCAACACTATGCTGATTAGAAAAGCCTTTAACTACAGCATTCTTTTAAATATAGTAACAGTTACATCCTTAAATAATTTTTAGCATGCTAATATTGTAACAAATGGAATTATATAAACTGAATAAATTGAGCAGGACATATACCCGATATTCCATCTATAACAACCAAGTGAAGTGACCCGATCCCTACGCATGAGTTCCTGTAGCTCAGTGGGTAGAGCGTCTGACCGGTAATCAGAAGGTCATGGGTTCGATTCATGTTAGGGACTCAGAAGATTTTTTTTGTCTGAGAAAAATAAGCTTGTGACAGCACGAACATTTCTTTCTATTAGTAGTTTTATAGTCGTTTTGTAATCGATGTTTTTTATACTTTTTTGTAATTTTATTGCACCTGTTGGATACATTTAATGTGCTGTATTACAAGACGTATCTGGCGAGACTAGATTTACGAAATTATACAAACTGCAAAAGTCAGTTAAGTTTAGTATCTGGAAAGCTTCTGTTATAGTTAATGATTATTATTTTTTGAGTCCCTATTTTATTAGTTGTTATTTAAATAGCAATTAGCTTTAATCAAGTTTTATAAATTTATTCAATATGTACTTTGAGGTCAATTAGCCTTATATATTAACTTTGAGCATTGGGGTCAACTGGCCTAAGTAATATTAAGCATTGTTATTGCGAAAATTTTTAAACATTTGTCTGTAGCTGTTCATTTTATTATACATAATTTAAAGTTGTAAAAAGGACTTGACTCTATTTGGTAAAATAAGATTTCCAATATTTAATATTTATTGACTGGAACAGGGTGGGAACAGTTTGCTTTATGGTTCTGAGGTAAAGGTCAACAAGCATTATGTTATATACCAAATATCAAATAAGAACAAAAATACCTTTTAAGAAATTTTTATGTTATCCAAACTTGTTTTGTGAGCCTGAATTACAATTAACCGATTATTTACCGATTGTTTACCGATTATTTACCGATTATTTACCGATTGTTTACCGATTGTTTACCGATTGTTTACCGATCCATAACATATTGTTGATCGCTGAGCGCTTGGTTACCAGTAAACAGTAAAATTTGTTCACGCTTATGTATTGTCCTCTTATCCTGATAAAGGTAAAAGAAAAATTTTCTTTCATAATTGGTATATAACGAACAAATTTTCGTTATTAAACTAAATAAATGTTCCTTGAGTTTGTGTGTCGATGAAATTACCTGGTGTATCATGCCTCTTGGAAAGTACAACATATCACCAGCCTCTAGAACTGCATCAAGGATAGGCTTACCAATGTCATTCTCAGAAAAATTAGCTGATAAAGGAAAATATGTAAGTCTAATACAAATACTGCAGAATAAATATAAAATAAATGTAGCATTGCAGATATCAAAACATTATTTAGCTGTACTTACGACTTGAATATCTTGGAAGTGTCTCACTTTCACTCCTAAACCAATGATTTTATAAAATTATTCTAAATTTCTATAATAATATAGTTAGTGTAATTAACAATTATTGCACCAGCGTCATGTCACATGTCTTAAATTATTGTGAATTTGCACATTGGCGTAGTTGTAAAAGTTAAACTGAAGAGGAAAGCGATACAATCCTTGCTTGCCATGTGCTAAGTTTCCAATGTTTTCGTATGTATAAACCTTTTTAGGCAGACATTAAGTTCCTCTTAATTCATTTCCTCAACTGGAATTTGTTTTCTCAATTGGAATTTGTTCCCGGGAGTCAAAAGCTAGTCTGAAAAAGTTGGTGAAAGTAACTAATTAACTTAATTAATTCGTAAATTGTCTCAACTTGTATAGTTAAAATTGTCTTGCTTTGACTAACGTGGATGATTAAATTGTCTAAATAAAGTTTTCTATTAATTACAAACCGGTGAGTGACAGTTTTATAAAATTGAATTTCAGTTGACTCAACCATAAAAATTATATTCAAAACTTTATGCATCAAGTTATCTTAGTTTAAAGATTAATATTTAATATGAACTACAAATGATTTAAAGTACAGTACATGTCAAGTTTCGGCAGTACTTGTTTAGTCAAAAGATCCAACTGATCGTGAAACCAAAAATGTACATGTATTCATCTTTACTAATTAAAGCAAGGCGAAAGTCGGATAAAAAAAAGTGACAGAAGGCCAGTACACATTGAATTTTATTTATCAAAAAATTTATTATTTTACCGAGGATTATAAAGTCTCCAATGTTTCTTGCCCTCTAGCTGAATGACAAAAGCTTCAATGTCATCAAAATGGGGTGCAAAACCCTGAGACCCAGGAGGAGTGAGGTAACTGCAAATTAAAGGAACACAAAATTCACAAAAGAATTACTTCTCTGCAATGCACTGATTAAACTACTGACAGTACTGTATAATTATAACTATTCGATATTAAGAAGAAACTTTGCTCTATATTTTAATTAATTTCGATTTATAGTTTACACAACTACAGTAGATCATCAATGAGACTGAGCAATGCAACTTTTGAAATGATATTTTAGGATTTTCTTTAAGCTCACACTTACAAGACAGGGTTCTGTACTATATCAAACTGAGAATACAATTTATTATCGTGTTTCTCTGTAATTAGAAGAAGAGATCAATACAACATAACAATTCAGGCTGAGTTAGGTGTCCCAGGTTTATTGTCACTTTCCCTGACCACTGCCATACAGGCTATGATGACTGACAGCATCCCCACTAATGAAAAAGCAGCAATTAATGTTGTTAAGCCTAGTATCTGCCAGAGGCAGGCCGATGAATATAGTTGCTGCTCAATCAATGATTGCAGCAATAATTAATGTTTAAGTGATTAATTTAACTGTAGTATATTTCATTAAAAACATATACTATACATAAGAGATGTCCATCAATAACTGATCATTTTTACGTGTACTTACATATTTGAGCCAACAAAACAACCAAAGTATTCTTGCAAGAGGGCATTTAGTTTCCACACTGATTCTGAGAAAGCCTGTGGGTTAAGCATTCGAACAGAGCAACCACTCTAGAAAAAAAGACATTCAAAGAGGTTTAAGAGTAAAACTTAGAATTAAATTAAAACAAATCCCGATTACGACTTAGGTATTTGATCATGATTAGGAAGCCAGTTGCCACTCCAAAGGGGTCACCACCTTATTGTGGTGGAGTCGTTTGTGTGTCCTAGCGACCCGTAGAGCTATGTCGGCTGGTGTCATCTACACCTGGTAGGGTCACCAATGCCAAACAGGTCAAAGGGTTGGGGCCTGGCCCTCCAGGTTCACCGTTGAGATTGGGCTGAGGGCTCCCATAAAAAGAATAATATTACAGAAACCAAAAGCAGAATAATTTAACATAATCTGGGGGACGCTTTGGTCACACCCCAAACCATGACAGATTAAATGATGCATTGGAGTGAAAGTCATATGGAAGCCCTTGAGCATATGAGACCATTAGTGCACCCTAAATACGTGATGAGGATAAGTAATTCGAATGTAAGAACATTGTATCTAAGTGGAAACATTGTGCAGGCGAAAGAGAAAAGAAGAAAAGGGGCATTGATATCATGGGAATCAGTGAGACACATCGAACAGGACAAGGAAAGTTAGTGCTAGAAGAAGGAGAAACCATCATTAACTCTGGTAGAGAAGCTGATAACCACAGAGAAGGAGAAGGTACATACTGATGTCTAAATCAGCAACAAGAGCTCTCATAGAATGGACGCCTGTAAATGGGTAATTGATGGATGTTTTAACCGTTGCAGCTAGCCAATTAGAACTCATTAAAATGGTCAACATTTACAGCAAGTAATTCATTTGCTAAATCATACCTGATAAAAATTCCACACAACTGGTGCATTGGCTCGACCTTGAGGATTGTGAGTTGCCCTTCTACCATCAGTGTATGATGTAACATCAAGATTGACAGAAAATAGGACTTTGTGCTAAAATTCAAAAAAATACATTTCTTGAATTTATTTCTGACTTTACATTACAGAATATTATTTGTACTGAGCAATAAAAAATATTTTTATATAGAATTATTTCTTTAATGGTAGATAAGTTATTAAATTTTTAAAGTTTTGTACTATATCTTATTCTACATTTAAAGACTTAATTAAGGTTACGATTTAGTTTGAAATCAATGAAAATGACCAAAATGAGATTATTAGCTGTTTGGATAAATAATTAGTAAGCCTTTAACCCTTTGACTACTGTGAGGTTTTGCCATTTTGAATGAATTTTTGTATGAAAACAATCAATTGGCTTTCTCTAATCCAGATTAGGCATTGCCATGGAAACATCCCACATTGTGTAGTGCCCAGGGATCGTGTTTTCAGTTTATGAGGTGATGGTGTCGTTGAAGTGTCTTGTCGCTTCTGTAGC
>JAOTRI020146539.1:0-10454 GCA_028564885.2 Zoanthus sanctaehelenae
CCCCGGCTCTGATCACTGAATGAATTTGTCCTCGGTGATCCCAGGGACAAATTTACCACGCTTTGTAAATAGCCAACCGGTTTGCCTCCTACCAGTTGGGATTCTTAATTGGGGAAGAAGGAGGTTTATTACTTTTAAACAGGTTCTGAAAAGCCCTGAGGGGAGAACTTGTATATGTATTTATTATTTGATTTCGGGATCAAATTCTAAAGATGATCAAAAAATTCCACTGATGCTTGAAAAAATCTGCTATAATAATGCTAGCATTATGCCCGAACACTCGCAGGTTACTATAGTGCTCAAAAACATGCAACCGCGACCTATTTCATCTTTGTTTTTCAAATCTTTGAATTTGAAACATGGCCGGTCTTTGGGTAATTCCCCTTCAATCTTGTTTGAGTAAGCAGCAGTTAGATCTTGGCTTGGAGTTGACAATCCTCCAGATAGCGACATTACAGATCCCGATTGAAAGTAAGAATGAAGGCTACATCGCTTATCACATGCTCGAAAATTCAGCAGTCAAGGTCCAAAAGCCTGTACAGAAAGTACATCCAACCTCAAATCTTGGAGAAAACTGCTTATGTTCAAGATCTTGATTGATTCAAGACAATCAGCGCTTTGACTTGAAAGTTTAGTTTTACACCACCCCCGTTGAGGTTATCTCATGTTGTCTGTCTTCATTGACAATTAATGTTTGGTTGGCAGATGAAAATTCCAATTTGAGATTGAAAAATGGTGGACGTTGCTTTGAGAAAAGGCTTTTATAACAAAGAAAAATGCCGATCTTGATTTGAAACTAATTTCATTCATGATTTTGAACACTAAAATTGTACGGGTTTTTTTTAACTCAATATTGTATATTTGTTTCAAATTTCACTTTTATAAATAAAAGAAAAAAAGTAATTTTTGTTTAGCTGCATTGTATCTCCTCAGAAATTAATGGAACCGAGAGGAAAATACTCGCTTTCTTAACTTTTACTGTTGGCTCAATTTTTACTGTTATTGGCGGTATTTTTTGAAACAAGAAACCAACTTTTGTAAAACCTTCCAAGGCTGAACTTGCGATTAATATTTGTTTTCAAAACTTGCTATATTTTCATCAGCTGTTTTTGAGTCCGCAAATTTTAAAAAAAGTCACACTAATAGTTGAGTTCTTGCGTACTCTTAATGCTTTAGTCATAATCTTGAGCGACACTTGAAATTTATTCTGGCTAAAAGTAAGTTGAATAGAATAATAACGCAACAGCCAGATTCATATAAAACATAACTTTAATCTGTCATTGCATCAGGTTTCTTAGTGCGACCGAGTAATTTCTGTATTGGAAAATTTTTTCCTGGCTGAAAAACATCAAAACAGCCGTGCAGGAAAACTCTGGAAAAGTTGGTTGCAAACAATAGACTGCTGTCATCACTTGCCATCTGAATGGAAACCAGAACACTTTTTCATAGCGGGTAATTAATGTAACTGTCAAGATTGACAAATTTCATGAAGTGTGACGGCAAAACAAATTTCCACTGGAAAACACTGGAAAAGTATGCGAATTTCCTAAGTGCGACCCGGGCCTTATTAAATCAAATTTTGATGGATCTGTCGCATATGCATGGACTCGAAAGACAACAAAAAAGTGAATTGTTTCTAAATCGTTCCTAAATTGTTTCTAAGTCGATTACTAAATACAGAATGTTTGAGCTGTATATTAGTGTTAATTGTTTTATCGTTTCTCTCATCCTAGTTTTATCTTTCATCCTCCTTTTCCATCCGCGTTTTATCTTTCATCTGCCTTTTTCTATCCGCGTTTTATCTTCCATCCACCTTTTTCCATCTGCGGTTTATCTTCCATCCACCTTTTTCCATCCGCGTTTTATCTTTCATCCGGCGTTTTCTATCCGCGTTTTATTGTTCATCCAACTTTTTCTATCCGCGTTTTATCTTTCATCCACCTTTTTCTATCCACGTTTTATCTTTCATCCACCTTTTTCTATCCGCGTTTTATTTTTCATCCGCCTTTTTCTATCCGCGTTTTATCTTCCATCAATCTTTTTCCTTCCGCGTTTTATTTTTCATCCCTCTTTTTCCATCTGCGTTTTATCTTTCATCAGCCTTTTTCTATCCGCCATCCGCATCGTGTCTTATCCCTACACAAAATTGATGAACGGATTTGAAGTATGGAAAGGCGACAGTCTCTACCTTCAGCCACTCATCCCAATTCCTTTTCGCTGTCGTTCGCGCGTCCATTTCCTCTTCCCAGTTTTCCATATGATTCTCGATCCCCCGGCGAAGGAAGAGTCTGTGTTGCAGTCTAACGAATAACCATATTGATGGCTCTCTTGCTGGAAGAGTTATGTTTTGCAAAATAAACAATAAATTATATTTAACGTAATTGAATATTTTTATTATCCATTTGACTTTTAGTTCACTCTTTGTAAGTTCATCATTTTTCGTGCCATTCTTATGAAACTAAAAAAAAGCTGTTATCCTACATTTATATGTTATTAACTGTATACAAGAAACCTTTTTGTTTTATTTCATGCAACTCTTCCCTAGGCAAGTTGGTGAAGCAATTCAAAAAGTCTGTAATTATGCTGCTGAAAAGATGTACGGCCATCATGAGTGGCTACTAGCGGTCCCACTGATGCACTTCCTTACGGGCCAATCATCTCCATTCAAGGAAGTCTTGTTAATGGACAAACCAAAAGGCGAGGAGTGGTGGGGCGCGGAGGGTTTGAAAACAAAGGCTGTTAGAGAAAAAGAGTTGACTGGGGAAAAGTAAGACAATTGATTTTGATATTGAATTGATTTGCTGACAAACTGTAATAAATCATATTTTTGGTAAATTCATATGTTTATAGAAGGCAATTCATGTGGGTGTGCTAAATTCCTTTTGTCAGAAGTATCCCGCAAGAAAACTTTTGAATTTAATCTTTTTGAAATCATCGTATCAGTTTTACAATAAACCCAGTTAATTGGTTCATAACGTTAGCTCTAATTAACAAACTAATGCAAAATTCTTTACAAGGAACGATATAAATTCTGCCTGGTGGTTTGCACTATGTTCTGGCAAGCCACAATCAAAGAATGTGCTCTTTTTTAATGTTTTTTTTATCACAAAGACTCTAAGCATGCCTAAATGTGGGAGTGAACCAACGTGATTTGTGCGTGCCAATATCTAAAATGGTGGAAAGCGACTGGCAAGTAGCTTTAAAAAATATGACTATTTTGTCTTACATCGTGTGAATAGTAGGTTTTAATTATTTTAAGCTGAAAATATTGCATGCAAATTTGTTTTACATTGACTCAGTCAATTAGAATTGCCTTTGTCAGTGAACTGAAGGTATTCTTTGGAAATAAGTGCTAAAAATTGGTATATATACTGCAGTGCTATCTTGATTCGTAGATTTGCAGAATATATTCCATAGCCGTAGCCAGGCTGAGGCAGAGGAGGCAGTTGCCTCCTCTGATTTTTACTGACACAAATAATGAAAACTCAGATAATGGAAGACCAGGTTCCCACATTCAAGGCCTTACATCATATTTTTCCATTTTGCCTCCTCTGTTTTGGAGGTCTGGCTACGGCCCTGTATTCTTTATTTTAAAAATGCTTGCTAAATCCCTACACGAAACTAGTGACACATGGAACTGGTGCCTATCTCCGGTTTCTGTAGTTTTAAGCGGATAAGAATCTTTGACTCCCCCTAGACTGGGCTCTAATCCATCGCAGGTAAGTTCCCAGCAGACGCTTGTACTCATTTACCTACCCCCGAAGAATGGAATCATAACCAGCGAATAATGAATTATGTGCATGGCATCATTAGATAGTAATGATAATAATGATAATATAAATAGCAATAATGTTTGTAATATTTATAATTTTATAAATGATTCATCGCCAAATATTCATAAAATGAATAAATTAGGCATGTTTTCTTATAATGTAGAAATTTTATTATAGTTATAGAATTCAGCTTACGTTTTCGATCAATACGATCATCATACTTAAAGATATAACAGCGTATAATTACACAAATTTCTAACAGCTTAAAATAAATTTAAAACGCATATATTTACTGTATGTATGGAAAACAATCATAAGTTAACAACTTTTTATGAAACTTGTCGTATTTTCGTTTAATAGCTCCATTGTTTCGATGTTGGAATCTATAACACCATTGTTCGCTTTGGATCCATTGTTTCGGAGGACGTTCTTGTTAGCACTTCCAGTGACGGAGTATTCAAAAGTGTCTGGATCGGCAGACTTTAACCCGTTAGAAATTTTCACAACTTTGGCCAAGACTTTGCCAGAGAAAAATTACTCGGTCCAGGAAAAGGTACTATACTAAGATATTTGTTTTGAAATAGTACTTAAACGTGATAATGTTTCCTTGCATGTAAAGCACACGAATTTGCTATGGTTTCAAGTCTTCTGGATTTGTTTCTTCTCCAGAATTCGACAGAAGTACTTCGGAAACTAGATTGTTTTTCGTAGTGATTGAAACGGGAATTACCTTCAAATCAAAGAGTGAGTCTCTGCTGCAGAAACCGGGATAATGTAATGGTAGCAAAAATATTTAAAACTTGTTGTCTGTAAAGAGCATATGTCATTTCGTGCGTGTACAAGTATAAATTATCCTTGCTATTGAAGGGCAAGTTTTTTCCATGCTTATTAATCTAACCTGTATGATGCAGAAGGGCTGGAGCATCTTTCAGTTAAAATTGTTTTTAGTTCTATTATCTCGGGCAAACAGTTCGCGGCCAAGGTAACTTTATACTTAATAGCTGAAACTCGCCATGCACATGCAGTCGGGTCTTCATGGCGCGTCTGGTATCCAACCTATAGTTATATAAGGAATGAAAAACTTCTATTTCGTTGAAAAGTTTTTTTTATTGATAAAGGTAGCAATCAAGTTTGAAGTAGCCTTTCCTTGTTATTTTAATCTTAAAAGATCGTAGTTACAATGAACTCGGAGTTGTTTTTCTTTTATAACTTTGCAGTTTTGGAGATTTTTAGCAAATGCGGTCCCTTTGAAGGACCTGTCATGTTTTAAAGAACATGATGGCTGTAATGGATAGAAGTTCCCTGATTGCTCTGTAAAGACAATTTCTTTCCATTCAACACTATTTGAATGAAAATCAGATCCACCGTTAATGGTAAATAAAACTCTTCACTTTTTGTTTTAGTGGATGTCTATTTGCTCGAGTATAATAGCTCAAGTTCCGAAGATTCAAAAATGGACATCACAGTAAGTTTTACAATTAATACGTTTTAGAAAATACAAGTCTCTGTCCCTGCTAGGTCACGCCCACTAATCAGTTGGTCTATAAAATGGTCATAGACAGTATTTTTGTGACGCTGCAATGCCAAGTAACCTGATAGCTGCTTCGTTTTCTTCAAGTTTTAATAGGTCTGTTATTTCTGGAATTTTCACTGAATAATGGAAATTGTTAAAGATTATACCTTTGTTTAAGCTAGATCACCGTTCTGACCTTAATAACTATAGGCCAATTTTCACTATTCCCATTGTAGGTAAAGTATTGAAGAGAATCGTTTACGACCAGTTGTATAACTATCTGGCTATAAATAGCCGAATATCTTATCATCAATACGGCTTTTGATCTTTCCACTTCACAGTTACAGCTTTGCTTCATGCCATGAATAATCGAGCTTTCAATGTTGACAAAGGTGACGTAAACGCTGTGTTATTTTTAAAAGTGAAGAAGGACTTTAATAACGTTGGCCACTATATCCTATTGTCTAAACTAAAAACTTACGGCATTATTGATAATTGATTGAATTGGTTTCAGTGATACCTGCATAATCGCTCTCAATTTTGCTTAGTGGTTCTCTCTCAGACAGCAAATCAGTGACTTACGGTATCCTTCAGGGTACAATTTTAGGCCCTTCGTTATTTATCCTTTTTATCAACAACCTGCCTAAAGTTTCCTGATGATACACACTTAACCTTTGCCAGCAAAGACCCGGATGTCATAGAGCAAAATCTAAACTGACCTGACTGGCTTATTAAGTACTTTGTATAAATCACTAGCATTAATAATTGATAACTTTCCCATGAAGCAGGTCGATTCTATAATATCTATTGGGATTTACTTTGATGAAAATTTATCCTGAAATGCTCATACTGCTCATATCTAAGAAAATAGCTTGTGGTATGAGTGCTATGAAATTTGCGGACTCTTCGCCCTTATCGATACCTTAAAGTGTGTTTACAATGCAATAATGCAACAACATTTTGATTACTGTGACATTGCTTGGGGGAACTGTAGCAAAACCAATGCCACTAAACAGGATCCTTACTTTTTCTGATTATGATGCTGAGGCTAAACCATTTTTCAACAAACTCGACTTGAGTTCCCTTGCCCATCACCGCCTAGTTATCTTCAAACTAAAGTTGTAAACTGTAGTAGCAGTTATTCTTTGAGGGAGTCAGCTAATTTACTGGCTATTCCTTCCCCACACAAGCTCATGAATAGGTACAGTGGGGCTGTACTGTTATGCGTAATTTTAGAACAAATGCACGGTTTTCATGGAAAGCAGGCATTTTTTAATATTGATATTTTTTACTTGAATAATGTTATATCTTACTTGCCTTGGGGCTAAGTTCTGTGCAAGGAGCTCAAACGAGCCCGTAAAAATCTTCAACACGGGTCATTTCCACTTAACATCCACATAAATTTTGTTACTGTTTACTCCATTCCAAATAGTAGATTTCTACAAATTAGCAAAAAAGAAACAAAGCATTGATCAACTCCGAAGTTTTGCAGCCACTTTATACCGTTATTGGCAACTGGTGCTTGGGTGGAGTATGTTATTTGCCAAATATGGAATAGCATAATTATGGCCTGTTTGTTCTTTTGACATAATTGGTTTTCGACGATTCTGACACGAATTGTTATAATTGTGTAACCCCAAACATGGATCTTTCATTCACCTTAACATTAAAGATGAATTAGGCGATGTTGAAATTACTATGTCTATGAGAGTGATGTTAATGAATAATCCGCAATCTATGCAACCTACTGCCCGGCTTGTATATTTCTGTAGTCCAATTTACCTATTTTCTCTATGTCAAAAGTAAACAATATTCTTTACTTGGCTGTCAATAATAGCGCAAATTCAGATGTATTTACGTCCAGATTTAACTCTCCCATTTTGCGTGTTACCGATTGCCTATAGATTCGGTCTTTCATATATTAACTTCACAAATAAAGATTAGTGTGATGAAGTCAAGTAGTTAAAACAAACGTTATTTGAGAGAAGTTAAACAAGAATACCGGCTTCTTCGATTTTAGATCCAGACATCTGGCCTGAATTGCTTTAAGAATAAGCAACCTATTGGGATGGTCAGCTTATTTCTAATCTCTGACGGATACCAAGAACAGTTGTGAAATGTGAATGGCAGGGTGTTCAGAGCCTTGTCAGTCTTACTCCGTTTTGTTTACTAAACATGGTGACAAATTTCATAACTTCTTTCTTATCGCTAAAATTGTGCTTAGTAGACCTTTGTCTACTGCAGTATGTGAACGAGGTTTTAGTTTCACGAATCGCACCAAGACCATTCAGCGCTCCAGAATAATATCAAGGACACTAGAAAACAACATACGAATTTCAATTAAATATCACAGCCTGAACAAGTCAGAGAGGGCCCGCGTTTTTGTCAGTTGAATCTGATCACCTGGCAGTCACGCATTGGTGGGAAAACTGTGTTAGAGCCCGACGGGAAGATTGGTTGGAGAAACGCCCAGAGGCTAGAATCTGGAGTTTTCTTAATGGGGCAAAATTGAAAGGCTGAAACTTTGAAATATCATATGTTGAACTTGAAAAAAGAATTTCTAACTTGAAAAACCAACGTCCGACTTGAGAAATGATTGTTGAATTTGAAAAACGAATGTTGAAGTTTAATTTTGAAAACTCCAGAGCCAGTATCTTTATTCATATTTTTTAAAGAGAAGATATGTACAAATGAACGGTTTTTTAAATAAATTGTTATTAATCGTATCGAGGTTAAGGCAACTTTTCCACTTGTTTTTTATATTTTACTTAACTTTCGTCTAGACAACAATATCAGCAAAAAGCGAAGCTTACATAGTCACTAGTAAAAGTAACAATACATCTGGAAAGGTGTCAATAATACAGAAGCTAAAAGATAAAAAAGAATTCTAAGTTGAAACAAACTAAATATTTTTTCTTGTGATGGCGTCATAATTCTTATTAACATTAAGTTTCTTGGTTTTGATTATGTGTCTTGAAATTAGTTTTGCAGATGTATTTTTGGTAAAATTGAGAATGAGAAATAATATCAGGGAATCAAAACAGCTTGGTCAGTGAGGTCATGGAATTCCTCTTTTCAATTGCGTATCCAAACAGTCTATAGAATAATGACAAAAAAAGATTAGTACATCCCCATCCTTGGTCTACAAAATAAGGTGAACGTAAAACAAAGTTTATTTAATATAACGAGTACAAAGGTAAATTTCGCTGAGGCAATAAGACTTGATCTGTTTGAATATTTTGTTTCCGCGCACGCGCTGGCGATATGATGAAGCTATCCCTTATTAAGTACCGACCAAACTGAATCTTTACCTTGAAATGATCTTGTCAGAACAACTCACGAATCTGTATATTTTGGCTCCCAAATGGACGCTACCATAAAAAGGCACAATTTCAACTATTGAAAATCTGGTATTCAGTAAACTTGACAATAAATGGTTTTTCACCTAATTGACCTTCTGAGATAAAAGTTAGATAGATATAACTTTGTTTTATGTAGACAGTGTTTTGAGTTTTTTATTGAAGACTCGACCATAATTATGTACAGTCAGTAGCAGCGGATATTTAAATTACTATAATACTCTCAGCCCTACCAGGCTATGAAGTGCTTAGCATAATTTCACTGTCTATCAAAAGTATACTCTCAAAAGCGGGCGCTTTTAATATTGTCACGTAGAAGTTGAATCGTTTTTTAATTCCTTTGTTTTAATCACGTGGTTTTAGATCTTTTGTTTCAACCACGTAGTTGCCCTTTGTATTCTGGCTATTGTTTGCATTTGATATAGTAAAACGCGCTCATAATTTCTGCCTCTTTATGCTTCTGCAGTTGTCGCAGTAAGTTGGTCCTCTGCGCTGGCCGAAGTTTAGCCACGTCGGCTCTTAAGCCAGGGCAGAGGCCAACAAAACCAAAAACAAGGAAAAAAAATAATTCCACTTGACAATATCTTTCGCTTTAACATGAAAACAGTCTTTTATTGCTGTCTTCTTAAGACTCTGAAGACTACACAAAACTGTAAGAGTAAGTGCAAAAGTTCTCAAAAGTTCTATTTTCCATCTATCCTTTATCATTGTTGCTGTTTATTAAAAGGGAATATGCATGGGTCTTGCGTATTAGCACTTATTAGACATAATTTTACAGGGAAGTGCATCCAGATGAAGAAGTTATAAACGAGGCCATATTCACAGCAGATGCCGCTTTACAAGTTATGTCCATAATATACAAGGTACATTTGGACGCAACACTACATTGCATCAAAATTGTCTTCATCCTCCTCCCATTTGTTCTGGGTTGTGAGGATATGGAAGATCAGAACAAGAAGAATAGCCTGTCAAACTCTGGAACGATATTTACGAAGTTGATTGATCTGTCAAAAAAGTGTTTGAAAGAGAATCTAATGATAAAATTGCCTTGTTACGACTTGAAATCGGTGGACAAAGAACTCCAGGTAAGTTTCAAGATTGATAATAATAAAGACGTTATTTCAGTGTCAGCTTAAAATCTAGCAGAGGGGATTCCCCATTGCTAATAGGGGATACCTAACTACTCAATTACAACTTAATAAACTAAAATTGAAATATATATACATATGTATAAAAATATAAAAACTATTCAAACCATATAAAATCAATTACAAGTATTAAATCCCAAACCTGCATGGCTAAAATCCCACAAAACCTTGATTAAGAAAACCTGATTCATGATTACGAATTACAAAGGTAGCAGTCATTGCATCCATCTAAAAAGCTACAAAGATTTAGACTACGTATACTAGTCTTATACGGCCTTAGACTAGTAGCCGATCTATCCTTGCTAGGTAATTTACTCCATAATTTTGGACCTAGGTATCGAATTGAATGTTTTCCATATGTAATAGTGTTAAAATTTGGTTGATAAAAATCATTCTACCGTAAGTTGTAATAGTCCAGGAGCATATGTCTGATAAATAAGTCCCGTGGGCATTTTTGGAAGAAAGCAAGCCAGTAGCCTAGTAGTGTTTATTGAACCATAAGGAACCTAAAAAATGTTGTTGACAATTTTGTTAAGCGTTAAGAGGGTATTTATGGGCTACTGAATATTGACTTGTGTTACTCAAGCATGGAAACGAGGCTGAAAAACTATAAGTCGCCATAACTACTTTCTAATTCAAGGAATCTCGACCAAACTCACCA
>JAOTRI020146550.1:0-10453 GCA_028564885.2 Zoanthus sanctaehelenae
TTGCCCTCCAAAACCTTTTAGCCAATCACTGAAGAGCGTGACGTCAGCGTCACGTGGGGGGTGACAGAAGCTCATTGGCACAAATCGTGCCAACAAAGCTTAACAACTTGCCAAAACCTTGCGAAAGCTCGAAGTGATCTTCCGCAAATATAAAAATATGAGTAACAAGCATCTCCATAATATTAAAAATATTAATAATAAATACATAATACTTTAGTTAACGTCAATTGCGAAGGAAGTGGTTGCCCATTCTTTCTAGCCAGAAGTTAATGTTTAATCGCTTGACGTTTCAGATCTTGGCGTTGCCGAGGGAGGAAAACTGGAGAACCCGGAGAAAAACCCTCGGAGCCAGGTTTAGAAATTGAATGGTTTATAAACAATAGTAATACTCACCTTTATTAACGCAAGCGAAGTGAATGGTCAATAGTAATGTTTTTTAGAAATTGAGTCAAAAATTTGATTTACTTTATACTACCAATATTTGGGAACATAATAGTTCGTTCAAAAGTTATATTTAGTGGTTTTATCAACTGCTTAAGAAGTCAAAAGAAACAAGACGCTCTAGAAGCGTTCACCGAGATACTTTTGTTCCTAGTCCCTCTTCTCCTCAAATCACAGCTGATGCTGCAAGGAATTGTGGGATGCTCGTTTTGTATGGTCGACAAAAAAGCGAATATTTTATTGGGCTTACCACAGGTAGCCCAGTAATAGGGATCGTTGAGTAAAAACTAAATGGATCGATCAAACAAAAATTTAATACATTGGATGAAGCTGAATTGGAGCACAGTGCTCCTAAAATTTGAATTACTGATTTATTCCTATTTATTTATATTTCGTTCATTGCTCTTCATTTGTGCACACTAATCATCAGAGAAAGCAAAGAGGGTCAAACTTACTTTTACTGCAGTCAGATTCGCTAAAACCAGTCAAGCAATGGCAAGTGTAGGAGGTATTCTTGTCCTCGCACGTTCCTGCATTTAGGCACGGAACTGAAGTAGCACATACGTTTTCATCTAATAATAAATAAACGGTTTACAAAAGTTTAGAAAACAGTAAATGCATGACTAATATAATTTACTAAAAAGACTGCCTTGGTAATAGAAATGATTCAAATAAAAATAATTTTAAGCGAAGGTTGACTTTTTGATTTAAATAACAAATAGTAAATAACTTTAGTATTTATATAGCGTCCTTTCCATATGTATATGATCAAAGGCGCTTTACAATGATCAGTACAATGTTTGATAGTTGAGGGTCTTAGATAGTCCGCTGGAGCGGCTCACAGATAATATCATGATCAAGAAATGCCCTCAGAACAACAGACAGACCACAACACCGGGATCACTACCCAGTCCCTACTCTTTTTGACAAGCGCGTGGGTCCTTTTAAGTCCCCCGATTGAGGCCTAGGCCATAGGGCCGAGAGACTGGACCTACGGTTTAACATCCTTATCCGAGAAGACGCGAAAGTTTAACCATTTGCAGATGTTAGAACAAAGGCAGCATTTTCTCCTTAATTATTTTAAGACCCTGAGTGGTGGTCCGACTTTATTTGTTTAACAGAATACTTCGACCAATTTTTTGTGAAAACATTTATTCACTGAACAAAACTGAAGGAAATCACAAAGGGAAATCCGGACCTTATTACTGGACTTGTAACGTATGGTGCTGCATTGTATTACATATCTTCTGGTTACTGCTACCTTAACCCGTAATTTTAAAATTAGAATTAAAACTATTAGATGGGGTGGGGGTGGGGAGTGCCAACCAACGTTTTTGGGACTGACCGCCATATTTTGCGATAACCAAAAAGTTGAATTTACATAACAATTCATTCATTTTGTCATTATTTTCTAGTTTTTCCAAAGTTATTCACAGCCAAATGTTATTAAGATCGTACGAGCCAACCATGAGCTAGATCGCAAAGTCAGTTACGTTACGTAACAGTTAGGCTTCACTATCTTGGTTTGTGCTTTTTTAGAAGTGAAAGAACGTTTTATCAAAATTGGTACACAAGCTATAGCTAAATTTTTTCGAGCCCGGTGACCCATGGAGCCGGAGCTTATCTCCGGTTTATGTAGTGTTAAGCGGATGAGAGTCTTTGACTCCCCCTGGAAACGGGACACTAATCCATCGCAGGTTAGCTCCCAGCAGACGCTGGTACTCATTTACCTACCCCGGAAGGATGGAAAGCTGAGTTGGCTTAGGCGGAAAAGAAGGCCACACAAAGATTCAAATCTCGGCAAAGTGCCGGGATCGAACTCGGGACCTCGCGGTTGGAAAGCAGAGATCTTACCAACTGCGCCCAACCATGTCGCCCAAACAGTGATTTATAACTTGATCTTTGCACTTGATAGTTTGAATACTTGCAAGTGAAGATAATTTTTAAGTTTTTGTTCCTTGAATTTACTGTTTTACATTTTTTAAAAAATGGTCCAACCAAGAGGCATTGTTGTTGCCGCGTCATTTGTGTTCTTCGAAAAATTTTTGTCAAAGAGTCTTCGCTGTGTGTAAAAGATGAATTTTTTTAACGAACGGATTAAGGATATGTGGGACAAATTCCTATTAACCCCAACGGATTAATTCTTTTCAATTAATAGCAGCATAGCGGGGATTTCTAGAACTTTAAAGAGCCGTACGTTTTTGTAAAAACCTGCGTTTTTGCAAACTGATTTCATTCATATCCTTCTATCATGCATAAACGTCAAGTATGTTTTAAAATAAAAAACCGCGCTATAAAAGGGTTAGTTCCTCTCACATCTGACACTTTCAAAATTCAAATTGTGAACCAAGAGGCGGTTTAACAATCTCTCTGAGGGATAAAAATAAAGAAATTCATTAGACCACTAAAATAATGCTATTATAACCGCTAAAAACTAGAAATTCGCAATACTTTCTTATATATTTTATGATTCGTAATATCTTCCTTCTTTTGAAACAGATATCAACAAAAATTTATGATTCTGAGATCTCCATTTTGAAATCAGTTTGCGCCGTTGTATTTCGACCCACTGATACCGTTGTTCCCGCAATGCCATGTTAAAAATTGAAACTGCTCAGAAGAATAGTTATGATTCATTTATTTGTTCATTTGTTTCATTTTTTTTCCAAAATCACGATTTTGTGTAGAGGCCTGAACAATGACTGACAAATTTGATATTCAAATGAGTTACGGTGAGAGCGAGAGGTGAAACGAACGTAAGTTCATTACCGTTCGGTGGTTTAGTGACGATCGCCTGGCACAGGCCGCCCTTTTATAGCGCGGTTTCGCGTTTAAACGCATTGTAACTCACTATTTTGACACGTTGCTCCGCCCCAGCCTCCAGTACACTGACACAAATTGGAAGTTGAGTTATTACAGACTCCTCCATTGACACACATTGGACAGGCACCATCAGCTAAATACAAAATAAACAACATTTAATGTCACTCCAGTAATCATAATAATAACTACGACAATGGCTTTGAAATTGATTCTGAAAATAAATTACAACCAAAACACGGTGACATTAACTGGTAATTTTATATTAGTTTGTCCTGCAATTGTCGGTAATGACATAATGCACGATTTATTCTGCGCGTTCGTTGTTCTCTAAAATCAAATGCGCTGAGTTATATTAACAGCAGTGGCGGGGTATTCTGTAGTTACTCCAAGTTTTCATTTAATATACGAAATGTCCCAACGATTCTTGTAATTTTCGTTCTTGATCAATATAAATATCAGTTCAAGATGTCACCTATAAAATTTATTTAACGATAAAAAACACTTTAGTGGCCAAGACTGGCCGAAAATTAAGAAAGCTGAGCCTAAAATAGAGAAAATGTTTCTAGAGCGAGACTTGAGAGTTGAATATTGTAATTTACGAAGTAATTCTCAATGAGCACATGCAGTAAAAACATACAGGGAACATTTCATATTTTTTACACGCAATTTGTGTAATACTAAAAGTTCCTCAGACGATTTCAATGTATGTCTTGTCTTTTTGATTAGATATCAGTTTCAGTCATTTCAAAACGCTTACAGAAATAAGCATAAATTATGAACAAATTGTGCTGAAACCGTCAAAAAATAATTAAGAACCACGAACCTCGACAAAACTTTATACTGCTTCGTATAAAAAAAAGTGTAATTGACAAACAGTACCGTTGAGATCATGGAAAAGCAGTCACACCATTTATAAACAGGTTCAAAAGTCCAGAAAATGTTTTAGGGTTAAAGCGAGCACGAGAGAGTTAGCACTGAAGGGAAAGCATGAAGGGGTTTAAGATGCTGATCAATAAAACATTATATACAATCTAATTCGAGGATTTTTCTGAACCGGTTTGTACAGTTCTAATATGGTTTAAAAAGCTGCCATAAATATATAAATACTTTACCCAAAGTTACACAAAGTTACCTTGAAAGATGAAGTTAGCGACAAATACACCAATGATTAAGTTCTTTAAAATGGTCATTTCATCTACTAGTTATAAGTTAAAGCGTTAAAATGAACCGCTCTGTCAGTTTTATATTTTATACGTTTTTTATAATGTATTTAATATGCATAATTCCTCTCTCACTTTACGTAAACCAAGTTCGTTAGTTTTGTCACACAGGAAACCTGTGAGTTTATAATTTACTATTCCCAGTGAGACAACATTTGGCGTAACAAAAATACCTGACATACTTTGGAATACATTCGTGTTTCGATAGAAGAAAACTACTATGCAACTGATGTAGATAATATTCGAAGATTGTTTTCACACATATCAAATACTGCAGTCTTTTCATATAAAAGTCTTCTTTAACAAAGTTGCCATTTTGTTCATTCTTAACAGTTCAAACGGGTTTCACGATTCTAAATAGTTAAGATCAGTTAAAGAATAAAATACCTTTTCACTCCGTCCAGTGTTAACTGATTGTAAATTGCAATTAAATGCTATTTTTACCAGTTAAAGTGCCTATATCGCCCTTTTTTTTATTATTTAGAGAAAAATTAAAACCCTTCACTAATAATAAATTTAAAAACTTAAGCAGTTTTTTGCAGTTCTTGTAACGTTTTTTGAGGTTTGAGACAAGCAAGACTATTTTGAGACAGCAGTGTTTTTGACCGAGCACTGATTTCGTATGAAGTCAACCTCGTTCCCAGGGTCCTCTCTCTCGAGAGGACCCTGGGAACGAGATTGATATGAAGTCTGGTCTGTAATGACGTAGGAGAAGTTACTTATGCAGCTTCCGGTTCAATACTATTACAGCTTCCGGTTCAATACTATTACAGCTTTCGGTTCAATACTATTACAGTTTTCGGTTTAATACACTGCGCTTTCATTTTCGCTTATGCTATCTTCTCTAGAATTTAACCCGAGCCTGATTTGATAATGAGGACCCAAAGGGCGAATAAGCTGCCCATCGCATGATGGCGTCACGTTAAACGTTGGAAACACAAAAAAGTGGATTTCTGTTTCTATTTTTCTTTATTCTATCACAACATGAAAAACCGAACATCTATCACATTTTCCATTATTTATTAGGTTTTTACCTTTGGAACATTAGACGTTACAAGTTTCTCGGTACTGAGCTGGCATTTCGAGTTTTATTTCGATTTAGCCGTTTGTCAGTTTCTTAAAATCACTGGGTCACGCCCAACCTCGTACCCAGGGTCATTTCACTGACGTAGAAGTTTCTTTTCTTTTTCTTTTCACGTCACTACTACGTCAGTGAAATGACCCTGAGTACGAGGTTGGGTCACGCCCGCTCAAAAAGGTGAGTGCAAATGACATGTAAACTTGCAAGGAAAAAGGCCGCCCAGAACCTAATTAAGGCATATTTGTAAACTGAAAAATATTTTTTTGTATAACGTAAGAGACAGCTTTTGGAAAATAGTCATTTTTTTGTGATAAACATCTGTAATGCTATGGCTAGTGGGCTGGCAGCTGACAGCTTAAAGAAAAGTTAGGCGAGGACTTCACAAAAACGTCTGAAAAACTCGAAATTGTTCAATAAGTTTTGTCTAAAATTGCTTTGCTTTTGAAACTGTTTCCTTTTTAAATTTTTATGCCTAAGAATGTTGCGTTAGTTGTCAAATATATCAAAGACTTCAGCATTAAATTCTTTTCGTAAGAACTTTTCTCTTTCGGCTTTTTCTGCATTCCAGAGCCCGATTCCTGAAAACCCGATTACCCGATTAGTGCTAACGAAGGATTAGTTTTTTAGTCCATGTTTCAGTTTCCTACTTTCTCTTGCTTGCTTTGAAATTTCTCGGTAAAATTGGACAGAATTTTGTAAGCTTCATATAGATTTCATTATGAATTGAAAAAATAGTCTGATTTTTGTGTAAAAATAAAAAAACGGAGATGTAAACAGAAGCGCAACCAACTGAAGGTTTCCTTTTTCTTCTGCTTCTACTTCCGTCCTTATGTTGCTAGTGAAAACCAGTTTCTTATGCTTCCGTCGCTCACATACAAATGCGAAATCTGCTTAGCCAATCAAGATCCTCGTACCCAGTGCTCTGTACTGTGGATTCTTGGATAACAATGAGACAGTTGTTTATCTTTCTTATGCTTATGTAGCACTAATTTTCACTGAACATAACGCTCTTATGCTTATGCTTCCGTCGCTAGTGAAAACTAGCCTTAAGACGGTAAAAACTGAGTCCGTTGTTTTTGAAGTTAGCGGTATCTGCAATGCGAAAATGGCTACTTATTCAATTACATGAACTTCAATAAATATGTCAAAAACTAAACTTGGAGTTAAACTTTAAATGTTTCGCTTAAAAAGATTATTGTTAAAAGCTATTTTGCTGATAACGGCAGCAGCAAACAGCTCAAATGACACAATATTGGCCACATATTTTAATATCTTTCATCTCTCAGTTATTCTTTATTTCAATTTACACTATTCACAAACTACCTAATAACAAATGTGTTAATTCACTAATAGGTTAAACAAAAAAACATCACAAATTTTTTTTTAAGTCTATGAGTTTGTATCGTTGGACTGCTCACGTTTTGCAGTTCAAAAATGTCAAGTAATGCAATGTCTCTTATTACAGTTGAGCACGCCTCTACAACAAACCAGCAGTATTTCAACGAGTTATTTTAAAAAACGAATCTATTGGGCCAAGTACAGTGTCTGTTGTGGAAATATAAACGTACTGTAAACCTATTTCAATGCTTCCGATTCAGTTTAATTGCGATCGCTGTGTTGCTTTCGGGTGCTCTAATTGAAGAAGGAGAGCTACTTCTTGGTAACTTCCATTTTTGCAGCCTCCTTTAAAATTTACGATAAGAAAACCACTCTTTTAACCTTTCTTTTTTCATACTCCGAGCTCATTAGCCACTAAGCAATTTGACGTTCTGTTCGGTGGAAAAAAAACATAATCAGATTTTGGTCTCCTGTATTTTTCAGCTGCCATATATTTTTTTCTTCTTGTAGTTTTAAAACTTTGATCATTTGACCAGATGGACTCGTTTTGTTACCAAACGCATTGAAAAAAACCCTTGATTAGTTTGGCGTTCTCAAACAAAAAATAGTCAATGTTATATTGTGATGATAATAAAGATATTTTATCCGGTTTATACAACAAGAACAATCTTAACTTGTATTACATTAACTAAAATAATGATTATGATAATTTATACTAAAACTTTCAAATATATGAAAAATATTTTAATTCTCGAGAATTAAAATATTTTTCGTATATTTGAAAGTTTTATTATCATTTGTGCTCCTACGATCATATAACTTATACTGTTTTACACAACAAGAACAATCTTAACTTGTATTACATTAACTAAAATAAAGATTATGATAATTTATAACAGTTTTATGAGCATCAACCATTCTTGAAAACAAAGGGATAATAGAACACTATAGCAAAATAAAACTTGGTTTCAAAGTATGTTATCTCCGAGATACGATTATAAATAATTGTTTTTCGACGGACAGGAAAGTCTCCAAACAGCTCTAAGGGCCTGTTTACATAAGGCGAGATATTTCGAGAAGTAGGAAAATCTCGATCCTCGCGCCGAGACAATTTCTTTACATTTACTTTACGTTTCCGCCATTCAGTTCCCACGTCGCCGAGATAACTCGGGTATGCGATATATCTCGGTCTGGAAGGTAGGGATAGCCCCAAGTTATCTCGGTCTGGAAGGTAGGGATAGCCCCAAGTTATCTCGGTCCATGTGCACCGTTTCACCCCGAAATATCTCGGGGGTTAGGGTCAACTGTGTGGATCGTGCACATGCGTTCCTATCAGAACGAGACAAGACGATGGCTAATTAACACCATTAACTGAGACATCTTCTCACGTGAACCAGGGACAGTTTCATCTCTGCACCGCCGAAATATCTCGCCTCATGTGAACTTGCTACTCAAGTGCCGCAAAAGATATGGGGTATTTTTTCAAAAATTACTAAAACCTCGGCCTTAAAACTTCTAATGCTATATGTACGATTTATATTCTCGGCTATGCAGACTAACAAAATTAGTCTGGTTGAATTTCTAACTGGGCTTGTAACTACAGCCGGACGATTAATTGAAAAACAAGGTTTTCAGCTAAAAACGTACTCCAGATTAATCAACAGTGTAATGTTACGAGCCACCAAAAAGAATTTAAAATACTTTTTAAATACTAAACAAACAAAACAATGCTTATTTTTTATGAAATATTAATTATTTTAAGATTTATTCCCTAATATATATCTAATACCAATAATTTAAAATACAAACATGTCAAGTAAATGTGGATACATGTTAATTCGCATTTTGCATTATAATCATTTTATGGAACTAGTTATTAATTGATGTAGTTTTATCTTTTTAATAGAATTATTATTTTATCTTAAATTTATATCACATGTTAAACTTTCTAAATATTAATTTTATATTTTCATTAAAATGTCGTCGTTGTTACTCTTGCGGCAATGGAAAATAGTTTCTCAACTGTTCAAGGAAGATCCACGTAAGAATGGTGTGTGGTCCAAGACGTATCCATGCAGGAACAAATCCCTAAATGAAACGGAAAAGTATTATTTTACAGATACAGCAACAAATGATCTACGCCGGTACTTGTGAGAATATATTAATTCAAACTGTAATCTCGGACATTACATGCGGAATACCTTTGTTAAAGGAGTTTTTGGTGAACCCTGAGCAAATAAAAACTTTTTTTATCTCGCAACCTTGCTCGATAGTATTTTAAACTGTTATATTATCAAAAGGCAATTTAGAAAAAATAAATTTTAATTAATTTGATAGTCTGCTGGAAAGAGTTTTATACTTTTAGTTCGCTGCCTCTTGTTTAATTCAACTGAGGACATATGTACACGGACGATGGAATTTACATAAACTGATCTTGGAAACCAAAACTCTCGAATTTTTCAATTATCTAATGCCAGTTTTAGAAAGACAATTGTTGAAATTGATGAGGTTTCAAACCATTTCAAAATTTTTCAATATTTATTCATCTGTATCAAAATTTCATTTCCTTCAATTTAATGAAGCTTAAATTTTAAAACTATTTTTTGTAATTGCATTAAACGTTGTTAGTTGGTTAGGAAACTCAATAACTTTCTTTTTTATATATTTTTTCCCTTTTTCCTATTGAAATATGACGTTGACGGTGCATATTTTATAAAAGGCTTTGAGATGTTAATGAGCAAATAGACAAATGAAGCATGCATCGCACCCAACATGACACAGAAACAAATTATGAAAATGGGAGGATGTAATTTAATTTTTCTATATTAAAAATGAAATTACTTACACTTGCAGTAACTGTTCATGTGGTTTTATGTTTTCTAATCTACACAGAAAAATAATTATCTGGTATCGGAACATTAAGTATTATTTTTCTTCATATAATTACCTTGTAAAATCCCATGGGCCCCAATCGTGCAGTATGTAACACACATTGCAAAGCATTCTGAAAAAAGCAAATAAAAATAAGAGTTTTTTTATGTGTTTTGTAAGTTACCGTTAGCAAAAAGTCACCTTCAAAAGCCCCGCGAACTGAACTAGTGTAATTCATAACAACTGAATTTAGTAAAATTTACTATGTTCTATTGTGAATCTGTGAATTTAATTGGCTCTTTCATTCTTTTCTATCTGCAGATAGAAAACAGTTGTGAATAGCCAATGAAAATCGTTCTTCTATCAATTTTGACCAATCACGAAGCTTCATGTATACATGACTGACAAGAATCGCTTTAAGAAAAAAAAGAAACGATGGCGTCGCGACAATTTGCCCAAAATTCGGACCAAGAAATTGAATATTTAATTGAAAGAGCAGTTCCAGAAAAAAACGAAAATAGCGACAAAATATGGAATAAAAAGTTTGGCTGCGCCTCGTTGACTATTTGCTCGTAGAAAACTCGGGCTCGAAGTCTAATGGGCTTTTATCAGGTCGCGCGAGACATGACGTCATGCCTTCCCCTGATTGGTCAAACGCTTTTGGTAGGCAAAACATTGC
>JAOTRI020146561.1:0-10453 GCA_028564885.2 Zoanthus sanctaehelenae
TATGAGCTGATAACCGAGATTGAGTGAACCAATCAGAACGCTAGAAATGCAATATTCGAGGTTGAAAATTTAATAATTAGTTATATGAAGGTATTTAACCATTTGCAAATATCAAGTACTATTTTCTCCTTGGTCAATTAAGACTTTACATGAGTATATTAGACTAAATACAGGAACTGAGATCAAATAGATATTTGAACAGACATAACTATAATGCTGCTGAAAGAAATAACAAAACAGTTACTGACATCAGCAGGATTCCCAAAGGCTATCTAACACACTGCACCATGCCAACTAGACTAACATGGCTAAGGTTCCTTTTCACACAATTGCACTTCACCTTTAATTTTTTCTTCCAAGTTATTACTTTTGATATTTTCCCTTGCAAAAGCAATGGAAGTGTCCTCAACTTCAGTACCCAGGAAATTCCATCCATTCAGCTTTGCTCCAAGAAGAGGATAAATACAGGATGCACCAACACCTTCAGAATCATGATGATGTTGAAAAAAGGTTTCAAAACAAAAAGAAAGTCAGAAGAATAATTAGGAGGGGAAGAATCCAAGATAAACAGTCACCCAGCTACCCCGTACCCATAAAAAATGAATCAATTAATCTTTTATTTAGACACATTTCGCCTAATAGCTGTCCAGAAAGCTTGTTCAAAATTCGAACGTGTATTATAGCTACAGTAAATATATCCAAACTATATAAATATACATATATATCCATATATAACCAAAAGTTACTTTCAAGGTTACTAATGACAAATAAGTTAAAATTAATAAAATACTAAAATACTAATAAAACAAATTAATAAAATACTATGATTCAACATTCAATGGTGCATAAGTGCCGAGTGAGCTATATAATCATCTCATATCCAAGAAGAGTGAATTGTCTTATTAAATTTCATGAGCTTTCCAAACTCTTCGATACTAAAGTCTTGAAACTAATAGCAAACTTATAGTTTCCATATATGGTCATTTGGTATAATTGAGCTGATAACCAAGATTGAGTGAACTAATCAGAAAGCTAGAAATGCAATATTCAAAATATTAATTAATAATTTTAAACGTTTAATAATTGTTACATATACAATTACGTCTGAGATATAAAACAACTTTTTAGATTTAAAAGTGCTTAATATATATAATTTTATATGGCATGAATTAGGTCCACAGTTGTATACTTTAAATATGCATACTATTGTAAACTAAGTTATTTTAACATTGTTATAAATTTCCATACAAAGTCACCCAACATATCTCAGTTGCTAAGGAGCACGAGCTAAGATAAGCAACCTACCTATATCAATTCCTCGTACTTCTTCACTCTGTTCTCCTTGTTTTGTTGGTAGACACGACAACAGATCTTCCAACCATAACACGTAGTTTAGACGTAAAGGAACAGTCGGAATGAGACGGTTCAGCGGGATTTCCAGCTTCAACCCAAAATCATGTTCAAGCAAAGTACAATTTAAGGCTCTCAGCGCTTCAGGATCCTTGAAATCAATCTTTAGCCCACGAAATTTACCTTGTTTCGTGTGTTTGCGAAACTGCTCGTAACGCTCTGCGAGTTTAACAAAATCCGGGGGAGCGTTTTTGTAGATATTTCTCGGGTGCATTAAGTCATTGAATGACATAATTCAAATACAATCAAGTTGTGCTACTTTGCGTTCTTTAGTTAAATCAAACCGACTTTGTACCCTTTGTAAGATTCAAATCAGAGAATATTTTGTTAATGTTATATCCATTTGTTTTCACCGCCACTTGGACGTGTGAAGTCTGGAGACTAATCGAATAAATATTCTACTCGTACTTTGTTAATATTATAATTTTAAGAATATAGAGTTATCTTTTCGATGCTCTTAAATTCGTATCTTTTTTTCCTGTTTCTGGAATTGGCATTGTTGCTTTGCGTATATGCGTGTTATTAATATTATATAAATTATGTCACTGTCAAATGAGAACTTTAATTTTTACATCAACCGTAAACTATTTCCTTACCGGCCGTGACCTGTAAAATATTCATTTTTAAAATACGTGTGCCCTTTGAACCGATGACGTTTTATGAGAATAGTTTCACTTAATTTTCTAAGAAGATTATAATTAACGTCATCAAAACTCAAAAAATGCTGGGGGTCAAAATATTAATTAACAGAGGAAAATATTTTTTAAAAAAAAAATTAGTTAAGGGCATGGGCATGGGAAATCAAACTGCATTTTTATGGAAAAAACGTTTCTGATTGATCTGATAGCTGTTTGTGGCAGATGATCAATAAATGGCAGAAAAAAAAATTAATTGTCTTGCAGAGAAAAACTATCTTTTCCCCACAAATACTTAATGGCCCGTCTCCATATTTAAATGCAACTAAGCCTCCTTTGGTCACTCCACCTTCCCCACCCTCCCCCCTTTCTCTCACCATCGCCCCCACCTCTCCCCCCTCTCCTTTCCTCTAAAACACGCACACACACATGCACACCATATCCTACTCGCGTCAGGTTAAACCTATTTATGGACGGTGAATCGACCAATAATATCGCATATCTCCGGGGAAACAAAGTAGGATAGTGAAGAGAGACGCAGGGCCTAGGGTTGAGGATTTCTGTGATTAGGAGACGATGGAAATCACAGCTTGTAGAAAAACGGAAGAGGAAGAAGAGAAACATACAAAAACCTCTCTTTTTTATGGCAAAACATTTTATTTCAATTCAAAATAATTTGTATAAATAATTAGATAACAATTTCTCTATATGATGTGTTTGTAATGGTTAAACTTAGCAGGGGTCACCAATTGTGCGACTGAACTAGAAAAACGTCATTTAATGAATTTCTTTACAACATAAGAAAACTTTTAAAACATTGTCACACATTGTCTTTTAGTTATACATCAACTAAAATTTACTTTAAGTTGTATAGGATTTCGTAACCAGTAGCAACACTCAACACCAAAACAAGGTTCTGAACCTTTGAAATATAGATAGTAAAATGCTATTTACAACTTCCGCGAACATTTGAAAAATTCTGGATTTTGAAAACCTAATGCAAGAGAAAATATCCCATTTCAACGGTCAATAAACATTCCGCCTTCTTCGCAAAAGATTTTGCAAGTTTCAAAAAGAAGTTTACGTGCTTTTCTGTGACCTCTGTTGGGCTATTTAATTCTATTAAGATTTCCATCTTTAAAAATATAAAAACCAATCTGTTTATTTCAAATCGAAATGCAACGAATTTCCAATGAAAATATGGAATCATTAGGACGAAAAAGAAGGAAAGAAATTAGAACGCATTTACTTTGAATAGCCTAAACGCAAGAAACAATAATAACAAGTGGATCTAATGGATCGAACCGAAATGTAGGACGAGCTGAGTTCTTAATCTGCGTTAAGGGTCAAGCACACTCCTTGAAGGACCCAGTGAGAGATGTGCTCTGTTGTGGCCAAGTCAGCCTCGAACACAAGACCAACTCCCATTGCATCGCGTCGTTGAGACGTCGTG
This sequence comes from Zoanthus sanctaehelenae, assembly GCA_028564885.2. Taxonomy (NCBI): domain Eukaryota; kingdom Metazoa; phylum Cnidaria; class Anthozoa; order Zoantharia; family Zoanthidae; genus Zoanthus; species Zoanthus sanctaehelenae. The sequence goes on from JAOTRI020146561.1 coordinate 3,499, forward strand.
TACACGGGTGTACGGAATGTGTTCTGGAGAAAGCATTCAAGTCAGAAAATTAACAACAAATTCTATCAACTAAGTATTAAAATTACAAAATTATATGTAATTGCAATGTAGAGACTACCTAAAAAACACTATTAATTCAATAAATAACAGTTTTAAAACATCTTCATATTCAATAACCGTAATGATAATAGCAGTATAAATCTAGTTGCCGTACTGCGAGCAAGACGTAGTGCTGACGGCTTAGTTTTTCGGTTTGATTAGCCAATATCAATAAAATACCCTTCGTTTGCCCACCTAAATTTTGCATGAGCATTGTTTCCAATTTCTTGGGATCATTGTAAGTCCCAAGAGACAACAAAAAACAATGCTTATGCAAAATTTTGGGTGGACAAACAAAAAATATTATGGTATTTTCGGTACTGGATAATTAGTGTTTATGCCTCTTAAAAATGTCCGCTCTTCATAATTGAAGACTGGATTTGCAATATTTTGCACGCATCATAAACTGTCAGAAATTTGGGGTCTATAAATCGCAGATCGATACATCGCATCTGATTTGCAACAGGAGTTTGTCAAGTATTTTGGTATTCCACAACTTTGTCTACTGCTTTCTTCTGGACTCACTAACATAATTTAGATTGTCTTGGTAAAAACTTGCCTAAGCGAAACCGATGAAATTTAGTAAAAACACCCTTCCCTCGTGGTAAAAATGTATGTGATTTTACAATTGGGGAGACTAGCCCCAACAGAAAAGAAAATGTCGTATTATGATTGGCTCCGAGCATTATACGAAGAACACGCCGAAGTTAACGAGCATCCGCACAGCAGGACAGAATCTAAAACGATGGATGCTGGCCTGAGTTCAGCAAATACCTTCAGCTTGGAAACAACTATAGAAGAAATGTCAGTAAAGATACAAGCTTATTTTTCTCGGAAGGAAAATCTTTGGAGCCACAAACGGGAATAGAACCGATGACCTTCTGATCTTAACTTGGTTCTTATAGAAGGAAAAATCGGGTGTTAGTCCTACTAACTGCTGACTCAATTTATCCATACGTAAATAAATTAGTATTAACAATGATTTAGGAGTACATAGACAAGCAAAAACAAACAATATAATCTCCCAACGTTTCGGCGACCTCATGACGCCATTATCAAGGGTACAAATGAGAATAAAACTAACAAATGGGAGTTCAAACTAATTTACATAGCGGAGGTGGCTATACAAATACTTTAGCACGGATAAAGTCCGTTTGCACGTTCAAACTCGGAGTTAATTGTTTGATGTACATAAAGCATCTCGTTGACGAGACAATCGAATTTGTTCATGAATTTTATTATTGCCTAAAGATAACCAACCTGCAGTTTTAGCCGGTGAGCCTCAATTGGAATCACTTTTAACACAGGTAACTCTTCCACCAACACTTTAGGCCTGGGGCGACGCAAACAGCTACACTCGAGGTCCCATGACGCCCCCTCTAGGTACAGGCCACTTACAAAGCATCCCTGGTGGGCCCTCTCTGTCACCTCTTCTGCGGTCCGCCTATTAGTGACTGTAGTATAAAGCGTTGACCTATCAAGGGGCCATCCATTCTTTCTACACGTGGCCTGCACCAGTGCTGTCAGATACGACTCTGGTATGTGCAGACCGGAGAGCCAGATAACTGCTGGCTCGCCATTGTTCGCCTTTATAAAAATAGAAAAGTTAGCAATGAGATTTTGAGGAAACAGAAAGGTGGATATTTGGCAAACAAAGTAAGAAAATAATCTTTATAATATTTGTAATATAATATATGTAGTGTATTTGTAATACAATATATGTAGTGTATACAACAAATATATTAGCATTTCTTAGTGTTATCATTATTATTAGCAATATCGTTAACAACTTCAAAAATAAAATAAAACTAAAATACAATTAATAACCACCAATATCATAAAAATAACAATAATAATATCAATAATGATAATAACAGCAATAATAATAACAAGAAAAACAGTAAAAAATGATATATCCAACATGGATAATAAAATCAATGGTATAGATATTTCTATTTGTATGCCCAAAGTTGCTAAAATGGACTGGTTATGAAACTTAGCAAACTACAACGAATATAACAATAATTCTTTGTTTCATGTCCTGTGCACCGTCAAGGTAAGGATCTGTTGTTCTAGGTGTGATGAACCGCTTATTGGTCGTTTGCTCATTTACATCTCAAAGCCTTCTGTTACTTGTGCACCGTCAACATCATATTTCAATTCTTTGTTTTCACACAATCCCAAGAGACACAAAAGACAATAGACGTAGCGGCCATGTTGGTGCACAAAAAAAAGAAATAATCAAAATTCTTTTGTTAAGAGTACACCAACATGGCCGCCATGACGTCAAATGAAAACCGGGAATAGGAAAAAGGAGAACACAAACTTACGACAAAGAAAGACATCAAGTTTCATAACCAGTCAACTCTATTAACTTTGGTAAGCCAGAATATTGCAATAAATTCTAAATAATGCTGACACAGAAAGTGGAACGATGCTCTCACATACCCACGAGTTGTACTGGCTGAGCCGTTTCTGAAAGTGTTCCATCCAGTTCCCCAACGTTTTGAGAGTAGCAGGGGCTAACTTACGCCAGATATTCGGGATTTGACCGTTAAACAGCGCACGTGCCACCTCGTCCAGCTCGTTGCTCATGCCAACTTCACCAGCAAGTGCCTGAAAATACACACGGAGATTATTCCTAGGTAGATGTGAAAGAAACTACAGGAACAATAAATTAAAAGTCCCAATGAGACGCCTCACGAAGACTGGGAGCTACACTGTAGCAGCACTACAATACCAATACAAATATCCTCTACACACAAGTCGTTTGCGATTCGGAATAAGAGGCATATCTTTGAGGGAGCTATTACTACCAAGAAAACTGTTAGAAATTGCCGTATAAATATAACGGCTAGTGTATGAAACTTTTCCACCAAAACTTTAGCCTAGGGCAACCCAGACAGCTGCACTCGAAGTTCTATGACGCGGGCCACTTCTAGGTACAGGCTACTTACGAAGCATCCTTGGTGTGCCCTTTTTGACACCTCTTCTGCGGTCCGTCTTTTAGTGACCGTAGTATGAAGCGTTGACCTATCAAGGGGCTATCGATTCTTTCTACACGTAGCCTGCACCAGTGCTGTCAGATACGGCTCTGGTATGTGCAGGCCGGAGAGTTAAATGACTACGGGTTAATATGATAGGTCGTCTATTTCCATTTAGCAGTCTTTTACGCGGCATTTACTTTCGCCGATGTAATACTTAACGCAAAGATGACTACAAAACGTAGTTTACAATTAATTGTTTGTCAATGTCAATATTAACAAGAAGATCAGAAGAAGATCAATATTGATTTGATTTGTATATCACTCACCCTCTGTAAGTTCATCAAAGAGGTGGCCATTTTTTTAATTAGAACGTTAAATCTGTCCAGTTCTTGGAGCAGTACAACAGCAGTTGGGGTTATCTCTCCCAGGCCCTTCCGGATGATTGGCACATCATACAATGGCGGTAACTTGCTCTCGATATCCTTTGCTATCTTCTCTATAAACTCTTCTCGACTAATTCCTCCCCCGTCCCCACCCGTCTGGGGCTGAAGGTCAATCAAATGTGTCCACATGTCTTTAGCGGCGTTGGTGTAATAACCAATCTCAGCGTTGGGGTGAAGACCGAACACGTCTGGCGTGTTGGCCAGCGGTAGTTCTTCAATATAGTCTACATATAGTTGCCGGTTTAACGGCTCTTCTTTCTTCACCTTGGGAATACAATAGTCCACTTCTTCGTTCTTGTAGAAATGGAACGGTTGGAATGTATCGAATATAAAATCACCCATGTACTCATCCATGTACGTATTGACAACTCGCCTGTCAAAGTCGTCAATGACACGGCCGCCATACATAACCTAATAAGGTAATAGCACAATAAAAAATTATTCCTCGAGCCCGAATAGCCTTCGGCCTCATGGGCTATTGACTCAGAGACCATAAGGGAGAGAGGAATAATTGTTTTAGTAAAATCCAACTAGTTGGTCAAAAAAACATCAAGACAAAACATCTTTCGCTAGTTAAAGCTATTATTTTAGTTTTCAAAGCCGGCGCTTTTCGCTACTAGTGGGCTATAACAAATAGCCTAGTAGCAGCTCAACCTATCAGAACGCAGCATTGATAATAGACCACTAGTTGGATTTTACTAATACCTGATAACTTTTTCGGCTGAACTCCAGCCAAAGAAACAGATATTATCTAACCTGGGTTAGATAATGTCTGGATTGACGCCAAAGATCTTTTGCTGCTTAATGAAAAGGTGAAATAATATATTATACAAAGAATTGTGAATTCTGAGTAATAGATCGCACTTTTACATATTGCGAAGTATTACCATAAATTATTTTTTAGTTTCGAAAATTTTAAACTTTACTTGTTAATAATTAATTGCACGTATTGTTGTTGTTGAGTCTAAAAGTTAACTTCACGTTGCAGCTTAATTGCTAAATTCCAAATTTCTGACATTTCCGTTCAAAAATTTTATCAATTTAGATAAATTTAAAAAATTTTAATGCATATGCGAGATGGCCAACCAATCAGAATGTGAAGTGGAACGCTAGTGAGAACATATGACATAGCGAGCCAATGAAAATGTGAGGCAGGCCAACCAATCAGAATGTGAAATGGCAAGCTAGTCTGAATGCGACATAGCGAACCAATTAGAATGCGAGGCACCCAACCAATCAGAATGTGAAATGGCAGTCTAATCAGAATACGACATAGCGAGCCAATTAGAATGCGAGGCAGCCAACCAATCAAAATGTGAAATGGTAAGTTAGTCAGAATACGATATAGCGAGCCAATTAGAATGCGAAACAGCCAACCAATCGAAATGTGAAATGGCAAGCTACTCAGAATACAACATAACGAACTAATTAGAATGCCAGGCAGCCAACTAATCAAAATATGAAGTGGAAAGCTAGTCAAAATACGACAGAGCGAACCAATTAAAAGCGCACATCGCCCTGGTAACTTGCAATAAATGTTGAATAGTATTTCAAATATCATATTTAACAGAGTGCTATTTACTCAGGAAAATCAGTTTAGGAAATACTAGTTTAAATGGAACCACGTGTAAGAACATTAATAAACAAGACGGCCTGTCAGAATGATTCGTTCAGTGCAGCTTACCTCGCCAACAAGATATTTGAGACTGGCCCATGGTATTCTATTGTCCTGGTTGTTGAGAGCTTTGTTCAGGTATGTGTTTAGCAGAGCCATGCTAACACGGAAATCCGATTCATTGAAGTCGTACGCGATGTTCCAGCCAATTTTGCCATACTTGCGACGTTCTTGAACGACGGCATGGAAGAAACTTAATACAAACACTAACGGAGAAAAAGCTGGGTGCGAGCATTCGGCCAGCATCTGATTCGATATCTTGTGGTATGTACTTCGAATGTTCAACTTTAACCCGTTTGGAGGCTCGGTTACTACCTGAAGGCAAGAGATCGAACTTGGTGAGTAGCATTATAACTATAATTATAATATTTATATGTTTACAATAATTTTAAAATAAGACAACGCATTTTGAAAGTAACGTAAAGGCCATACATTTTAGCTTTTACGGAGGGAAAAAATGGTGTTAAAAACTCGATAAAAAAACGTTAATATTATTCAAAAGCACAAGGATTTCATATGCTTTCAAAAATAGTTTTTGAAAACGTTTTGGGGTCTGAATCTTGGCTTTTCAGCAATAGAGAATTAAAAAATGATGTATTTGAAAAACTTCACCTGACATATAACTTAATAAATAGAACAACAGTTATTGTTTACATGAATAACTTAGGAATATCAATGCACTCAATTTCTCGACAATTTGTCATTTAAGGAATGTCTGGCTTCCAAAATTACATTGTTCAAAATTCTGTTATGGGTTACAGCTATAGTATTTGTAAGTTTGGTGACTTCGTTGTTCACATGAGTTCCAGCACTATCTTTAAGTTCAATTGCAGTAATCTTGTTAGTCAAAATTTGTTTTGATAACATTCAAAATAACTGGGTTGAGTTCACATCAACAGCTGAAGCTTCAATAAGTCAGCAATATCTAAAATATAAGCAATTTCGTTGTAAACTCCAAATAATTAGATGTTTACTGAAATGGTTCATGAAAAAGGAATATGAAAAAACAATACCTAAAAACGTTACCAGTTGTTACGTAAAACCAAATGAAGCTTGATTTAACACCCTTCCCCCTCCACCCTCAGTATCCCTGCCCACCCCCACCCTCCCCCGTACAAAATCGATTTGAAATAGGAATGTACAGCACACTTATGTTTCTAAATGCAATAGAAAGGACAAACGTTCTATTACCTTCAGGGAACGCTGAAGAATACCAATAGGGAACTCCGGGGTTGGGTCAGTTGTTAGCCACAAGCGGAAGTCCGGATGGGGTTTGCTAATGCGTTCTAGAACCTTTTCAAGTTCTCGAAGCCACTTCACTAACAAGTGGCAGTTTTGTAGCATCAACCAGAAGCCACGGGCGATAGCCATTTCCAACAACTGCAGAGCCAGCTGTGTACGAAAGCATATAATAGGTTGTGAGTAGACTAAAAGTTTAGTTCATGAAATCTTCCTCTACAATTAACAACCACAATGTTAACTTTCACAGCCAGAGCCTGGGCCTAGTTATTCAAAATGTGTTTCTTCTTAACCCTCAATAAAGTGAATTTCAAAGAACGATATTATAGTAGTAGTAGTAGTAGTAGTAGTTGTAGTAGTAGTAGTAGTTGTAGTAGTAGTAGTAGTAGTTGTAGTAGTAGTAGTAGTTGTAGTAGTAGTAGTAGTTGTAGTAGTAGTAGTGGTAGTAGTAGTAGTAGTAGTAGTAGTAGTAGTAGTAGAAGTAGTAGTAGTAGCAGAAGTAGTAGTAGTAA
>JAOTRI020146572.1:0-10452 GCA_028564885.2 Zoanthus sanctaehelenae
TCCCTCCATTCCACCAGCAATCGTACCATTCCGACAAACAAAAGTATTTGGAATTCGGAGAGCCTCTTTAACGAGAGATAAATCTGCAAATCCAAATCGAAATTCAGCCTTGCACTCATCTTCGGTCAACTCACTCAGTTCAAAACGATTGTACTGCCAGTAAGGAAAACGCGGATTTTTCCTCAACACGTTATCAAATAGTAGAACGAACTCGTCGTCATCGATGTTATCATTTACGTACATAAATATAAGATAATCTTGAACTGATCTACCACTGAACATTTTCAGATAAATTTCAAAACAAGTTACAATTACCACGCTCTCCAACTCGGACTCGTACTCGTTTTGTTTTTAAAATCTGAAACAAAACCTGTTGCAATCTGACGACGGCAACAACATTGGCGTGATCACTCGACCCAGATCTCACACTGCTATAACTCGTACTCGTACTCGAAGTCGTAGTCAGTTCTGAAGGTCTCTTTTGACTCTCCCTGGACGGGACACTAATCCATCGCAGGTTAGCTCCCAGCAAACGCTGGTAGTCAATTACCAACCATGGAAGGAAGGAAGGTGAGTTGGCTTAGGCGGAAAAGAAGGTCTATTCGAATCTAGGCAAACTGCAGGGATCGAGCTGGAGACCTTGTGCCTGCAAAGCAGAGACCTTAGCAACTGCGCCAACCACGTCCGTCCAGAAAGTGTCTTTGGAAAATCTTCATTATATTACCAGAAATTATCTAGTCACTATCTATCACAAATAATGCAATCTGATTGGCTAAAGTAATCGTCTAAAGATGTTTATAAGCCATACAATATGACGACCTTTTGACACTTTTCACTCGTTTCGGAAAAGGAACTCAATACTCGGCTTATTCAAAAACCAATCCCAGAGAAAACTAAAATAGATAGAATGTCAAAGGTAAGGAAAAATAAATTTAAAGTATTTAAACCCAGGCAGTTTTATTTGACGAATACTCGCTAGTGTATCATCAGCACAGGTTATTTGAGTCCTCAATTTTTATCGCCAATCGGTAGATCAAGAAATAAAAGTCGCGAGCTCATATTCTAATTGTTAAATAAAAGTAATAACAAAAATTAACAGGTGCATGCGAGGGACTATGTTATAGGTAATATTACACGGACACAAACAGTTTTAGGAGGCCCTTGTTTATTTCTCTTTTGTTGCAAACTTATAAAGGGTAAAGCAATTTAGTATATATCAAAGTAACAAATATCCATTTCTACGTGCTCTGATTGGCTCCCGTAACTCATAAATGTCCAAAACACTCGATCTGACACGGGTCGACATAGCAAAAGTCGATCGGTTCGTTCCGTACGGGTCGACATAGCAAAAGTCGGTCCGTTTGGTACGTACGGACCGACAATATTTCATGGCAATCCCATCACTGTATATACCAGATTTTTTCTAAGTTTCTCATAACCCGTCACGGGTCGACATAGCAAAATTTATTCATTCGGTCCGTACGGACCGACAATATTTCATGGCAATCCCATCACTGTATATACCAGATTTTTTCTAAGTTTCTCGTGACCCGTCACGGGTCGACATAGCAAAATTCATCCGTTCGGTTCGTACGAACCGACAACATTTCATGGCAATCCCATCACTGTATAAACCAGATTTAGCGCGGATTGCAGTTAATAATGAGTATGGCTCGTTCTGTAATGGCTGCCTAAAATGTCTTGTGGAAATGCCAGACTTATAAATAATGACCCGACACGAGCCAACGTTTGCTATGTCGCATGGTGATAGGCCATTTACTCATTGAACTTCATGTTGTATAAATGCTGACGACCTGACACGGACGGACTTTTACTATAGACGATGCGACTCGCATCATTGTGTTTTTGCACAACATTTTGGTATTGTAAGAAACATCTCTAACCATTTTCTTGCAATGTCTTACAAAGAAGTATGCCCATAACAGGAAAGAAAATTACATACTGAAAGCACGGCCCAAGCACATATAATTTTTAAGTCACGAAGCATACTTAAACAGAATTTTTTTAAAAAACAGACAAATATCGCTCGATAGCATTTGGTATCAATCTAGAGCCCACAAACAATATTTGTGGTCTGCAATATGTGGTCTCTTTCGTGGAACACAAAAATAACGTAATCTGTTTGAATATCTGGGATCTTTTTACCGTAAGGGACGGACCATTTGATACTTGATGGGGAAGGAAGGGGGGTGGACAAACCCGGGCCCCCTTTCAGAAAAAAAGAGCAAGCCATTTTGAAGAGAAAAAATATCTTGCAAGAAGACATCACCGCGAAAAAAATCGAGCAAGCTTGCATCTCAAAATCACCATGTTCCGGTTTCTGAAGAGCTGTCTGGTTAATATGCGTATCATTTCGTCTTCTTTGTACCCTATAGCCATTCGATCCACATGAAATTGTCGCTGAGACCCCTGATCTTCAAAATTATATACACCCCAACGAATTACACACTTGGAATTTTTCTCCAGTCACTGTAAAAATCAGAATCAACAAATGCCTTCCATACTTTGGAATATAGGTTTGCGAAAATTGGTTTTAGTAATATATATGGTACCTGTTACAGTTTGTACAGCTATTCTGTTTAGCATGTACCAGCTATCTCCGACGGCACATTAAAGGTATAAATATGATTTTAAAAGGTTGCTTTGGTGTTACGTCTGTCAATTATAGCGTCAAACAAAATGACTATAAAACAAAGGCGTTTAATGACCAAGGGACCAATGTCTATGGCAACCTTTTCTGAATTAGGTGTTCAACTGCTTCACAGATTGTTTTCAACATTACTCCTACAATGAAGTGATTCAAATCATTTTAATAATGATTGTATAGTTCCAACAACGACACATCGTTTACCTTCAGCAGGCCGTCTTTAAAAGTCAGAGATCAAGGAACTGTTTAATTATGTCATAACATAAACACAACTAATGGGAAACCTTGACTGGGTCTGAGACGACTAAATAATCCAACATTCGGAAATGGCAAAAAGTATATAAAAATGCTTGACAAACAGAAGAACGCAGAGCAGAACTTTCGTTCTTCTGAAAATGTCCGGGTATATTTTTTTATTGTGCTAGCACCCGACCTCTCCTTGGGTATAGTCAAAAAACTCTGTTCTCGTTTCTGGAGAGGTTGGAGGTTATAAACCCACAAGGGTATAGAATGCCCAATTCCAAAGATACCTAGCCCAAGCCTTCTAATGGCCCAAATCAATACATGTAAATTACAGTTTCAAAACTGCGAGCTTGAAAAATGTGAGATCAAAGTATCATTTTCAAAAAGGTGAATTTCGAGCCTCATTTTTGCTTAGCTTTTGGGAGTTTGCCTTGAAAAAACTTTATTCTATACCCTTTCCCATGGGTTCCACAGGAAACTCCTCATCGCTCCAAAATCTAAATCACATTCCTTATCAGTTTGCCATTCAGAATCAGATGCCACCTCGAGTATTTCTGGTACTTTCTTAACCCTAGCTTCACTTTAGGTGCTAGACGCTGCAACTGTAAATGATTTGCCCTTTACTTTCTTTGCCTTGGTTTTGGCTTTTGGCCTCTTTAGCCTGCCCCAGCTTTCCTTTTTGCAGATCAGGCAAATAATCCTCAAAGAAATTACACTCATTTCTAAAACCTGCAAATCGAGGAGAGAATTGAAATATGATACAGTTGTTTTTGGTTAGGCTAGCAACAAGCCCCAAGAACGTGTAAAAACACTGTATAATTAAATTGACGTCTTACTCAATTTGGACATAAATGTAAATGTGTATCACATTTTGAAATCCAAAATGTCCCAACAAAGATATCGCGACATCATTAATACTACTCTTTATATGTCGCTCCTCTTTACCTCTCTTAGGTGTCACCCCATCTCCATCCAAGCACTCTGTCTTATACTGATCACAATTCCAAATAATTCACTGACTTTCTCCAGTTTTGAAACATAGTGGCATAGTGTTTTATACATGCCGAGTGGGTCAGCACATGAAACATTCTCCCTATTCTCCAGAATTTCTTCTACAGAATTGTATTGGTGGTCTGCGATTTCACAATGGCTTGTGATGCTTTGACTTTTGCAGTAATGCGACGAGGATGTAATAACAAGTTTCTGTGATACAGCCAGCATAATAAAAACTACAGAATTCACAGTCACGCAGAGATTTAACGTATTTCACTCTTTCTTAAGCCATTCTCAGAATTATAGGGTTAGAAATGACTTGATGTGGATTTTGGGGGCATATATACCCCAATTTCTTTAACTGGCGCTTCAGCCGAAAGGTCTATATGTCCCGTTCCATCTCTCGCGTTGGAAGCATTCTAAAAAGGTTTCGGTTAAGAGGCGGTTATTTTGGCAGGGTCGTTGGCTTTCTTGGTATTTTTCAATTCCTCGCCTCTGCGCCGAAGCCAACGCCACTCAAATACAGTAAGATTCAGCAGACCTGAACTGTCTTCTTCTTTTATGTCTTGAAGATGCTCCATTCGTGTTATACCGTTAGCTGTGAAGTTTCCCAGCTAACTTTCCAAGGATAACTCTGGCAGAAATGCTTGAAACTCGCATTTCTCTGATCCAATATTGTAAGACAGTCAGGTTTTGGGAAGAGCACCAAATAAAGGAAGCAGACAAGCCAAACAACACAGAGGAAGGAACTTTTGGTCATATGTTAGGTCACAGAGAAAAATGAGGAACCATATGAAGCACTACACTAGGCTTGCAATTGAGATAATAAAGGGCTACAACAGCAGTACTTGGTTGTTAGTCGAGCCAAGAATGATAAAACCTACTTTAGGTGTAGCACCTCAGAAGGGTTTTCAAAACCAGGTCACTAATGAGCCTATTACTTTTTCTTCATCTGACTACCCAGCTACAGTTGACTATGTTGCACCAGAGATAACACATCTTGTAAATGAAATGGAAGAACATTGTCACAAAGCAGCTTCCAAGTTTTCAGTCTCAAGCTCTACAGTCACAACAATGACTAAGCCTAAACATACCTACCCTTCCCTGGCAGCAATGCGATATCTTTATTGGGATGAGCATGAAGTAGTAGAATCCAGATCAGAAGTAATGCTCACTCTACCATACACAGACATTCCTTGTGTGGCTCAGATATGCCTTGAGGCAGTATGAAATCATGCCGATTTCTGAAAGTTTCATGAGAATACGTGAGGGTGGAGATCATCTCTTCAGGGAAGTTTTAACATATGAAATTTTAGAGAAGAGGCTAAGTGCTTGCCTTCCAAGAGCAGCTTGAAAAAAGTGAAGTAGCCCTAGAGATCGTCTCTCAAAGCTAGTCAGCTTGATGTATAAACCGTGTGACGCCACGTGCATATTTAATTGAGGATCGACAGTGGGACAGTAACGAGATCAAAATAGCCATTTCTGTTTTGGTTTTTCGAGACGATAAAAACGATTAAAGTGCGGTAAAAGGTATTTTCTACTTATTGATACTCTAAACCAACAGATTATTAAATTTGGACTATGAATGTTTGGGGACAGTAGCACTTTGAAGGATACAATAAAAGACATTTGTAAGTACGGCTCAATTTTATTTTTAAAGTCATTCATCATAGTTAGGATAAACGTACAGTAGAGAGTTATTCTGTGGACTATTAAAATGGAAAGGCTCTAACTCACTCTGCCAGCAATGCACTGCTTTGCTGCCATTTTTGTGTAATCAGACATGCAATAAAAATGATCAATCACTTTACATTTCAATCAGTTTGTTGATTCACAATCTTTTTACAAAGAAAGAAAGTAGCTATAAAAATACCACAGCAATGAATTTATAAAAGAAATTGAAATCAGAGCCAAGAAAATTAGAGAACAGATGAGATCAAAATTCCTTCCAGAAGATTTTGAAATGTCATCAAAAAAGCAAAAAAGTAATATTCGAGAATGGATTGATCAAGTGCCAGTTCTAGGATTTAGCTTTGGTTAATATAATTTGCATCTCATTAGAAATCATTTCGTTGAAGCAATATGTAAAACAACTGAAAAATCAATCAAATTAGGTAAAAAAAGTAATACTATCACGTTTATAAATACTCCAGGTTTAAAGTTTCTTGATATCACTAACTATCTAGGCCCAGGGACTAGCTACAACTCATGTTTTAAAGCATATGAATGTCAATATTTAAAATCTTGGTTCCCTTGGTTCTCCAGATAAACTTTCTTATACAGGGCTTCCAGATTATCCAGATTGGTACTCAAAACTAAAAAATGAATTTACACTTTCTCTCAAAGAATGGAAATCATGTCAGCAAACATTCAAAGATAAAATGATGAAAACCTTTGCTGATAGGTTAAAATATTACAATAGTCTTGATGTAATTCCAATCATCGAAGCACTTGAAAAAATGAGAGACTTCTATAGTTGATATAGTATTGATCTCTTTAATGACGCCGTCTCACTTCAAGTGTATCAATGAAATTCTTTCTCAGAGGAACTGAACCTGGACTATTATATGCTCCAAATTCTGAAACCTATGATGTGCTAAAAGCTGCACTTACTGGAAAATAACATCACATCAAAATTCAGATGCTAAATCATATAAGAAAATTCTTGGTTATGATGCTTATTCCTTGTATCCTAGTACTATGTTAGGTGACATGCCAATAGACAAAGGATCTGTTTATCATTGGGAAGAATTAAATAAAAAAACATGGCTATGAAAAAGTTGCAAATAGTTTTGTATATCAGCTAATGAATGATAAATGGTTTGGATTTGCTGAGGTTGATATTGAAGTGCCTGAACATTTATGGAAAAAGTTTGAAAAATTGCCTCCATTGTTTTATAATAAAGAAATTCCAGAGGCTGCTTTACCAAAAGATATGTTAGATTATCTATCTAGAACTGGAAAGATCATAAAAAAATGAGTTGGTGCTATGTCAGCTAAAAAGATACTATTTTATGCCTCTTTATTACAGTTGTATCTTAATCAAGACCTAAAAATCACAGCTGTTTATAGAACTATCAACTATACTCCAAAAATGATATTTCCGGGGTTTGCTAATCAAGTTACTGAAGCTAGAAGACAAGGTGATGGAGACAAATCAAAAGGCATTGCTAGCGTAAGTATTTAAACTTCTAGGAAATTCATGTTACGGTAAGTTTATAGAAGCCGTTGAACATTAAACCAAAGTTGATTGAGTAATTCGTCCACACCCGAAAGAATTCAAGCATGTAAAAAAAAAGATTGGTTTGCATGGGACAAGTATAGTTCACTTACTCCTGGGTTATTCAAACTAGAATTTCAAAGAGACAGAGCTATTGCATTATGTTCGTTGTGCTATTATGCTAATCGTGATTATAGTGACAAAAAACACTCAGCTACAGGTATGTCAGCTCGTCATAATGATTTAACCTGAGACCATTATAAAGCAGCTCTTGAAGGATCTATTCACAGAGCTCAAAATAGAGGATTTTGAATGATGAATGGCACTATGAAATCCTATCATCAATAAAAACTAGGACTAACAGCTTATTATGACAAAAGAAGAGTTCTATCTAACTGTATTCCTACAGAAACACTAGAGAACACCCTTGGGAGGTAACTCAGTATCTCGAGGAACAACCAAAAGTTCTTCTTTAACAAATGATCTCTTAGGTCCATTACTAAGCCATTAAATAATCGGTTGATTAACTTTGGTTATACTATGATCTATCTCTTATGTACTCATACTTCATATTGGATCAGTAGCTCTACGTCGTCCACCATCCAATTCACCAGGGGCATATAGATATCGCACAAGAGCATCAGAAGGTAGTCTCAATTCTGTTCTACTAGGAGAAGGTTTTTGATCGACAGATTTTTCCTTGATAGCATCTTTTGGCTTCATTCATATTAAGCGTGTAATTTCATTGTTTTGAGCTACAACCACAGAAGGCAAACTTTTAACCCATTGCATAGATCTCTCTCCTTCTGTTAATCTCATCTCTTGAGCATAATGATGACCAAATAATCTTTCAGCTAATGTCCAATTCCAAAATTCAACAATAGCTTGATCTCTGTGAATATCAACACGTCCTCTTCTAATTCTAGTTCCATGCTTTGCTAGTAACTCTTTGACAGCACCCATGAATTCTCTTCCTGGACCAAACTTGTAACAGGTTAGGCCATTTTAATGCACCTCTTTTATATATCCGAGACCAAACATTAGCAACTTCTGTTGCAGTTTTGTTCTGTATGAGCTCAACCTCCTTGTATTGACTAGAAACATCCACTGCTGTCAGTGCATACTTATAAATTTTACGTTTAACCTTGTAAATGAAAAAACAGAACTTATCTCTAGTGTAAAACTGTGTGAGATCCATACTGGAATCAGGTTCATTTCCCATAAAGAATCTATAAGCTTCTTCCCAAAAATCTGTTTCTTCTCCTTGGCTGAAAGTCTTGTTTGGCTTTACATCATTGGTTACTTTAACTCCTGTGATATTACTGTTAGAGAATTTTTCACTATTTCGTGCACCTCGTGTATACTTATTTTCATACAAAATCAAGATACCTTTCATCGATCTACGTGGTACATCGATGATATGATTCATAACAGAATCATTAGCTTGGGAAAAAAACACACGTTTTCATCAAGGTTATATGATCATAGAAGAATGCTTTTCCAGGTCTATACATAGAATCACAATCCTAAGCCAAAGATTCTGATCTTAAAAATTTATACTCAAGTGCAAGATTGGTTAATTCATATTCTAGTTTGGTAGCATCAGATCCTACAACTATTTGTTTAGCAGGAGCCAACACTATTTCAAATAGTAGGTTCTCATTTAACCCTCAAGGATAAAATGCTCCATGATCCAGCATGATCTCGTTTATGATGATACCTTTTTCTAGGATACGACGTGAGAATCCACATCCAGTTGTAGCACACCAAACAGCAAAATTAAGCTGTTGAGGTCAATAATGCGTATTTGGACCAGCTAACCATGTTTTTGATTCTTTTGCACTTTAGTGTGTCAATCTTGTATCTACAAAAATGTCAGTTAAGTTATATGAAAAGATTCGGTTGGAGAAGCATTGTCTACTCATTCAGTTTACCTAATGAAGGAGCTTTTATATCAAATGGGATAGCTGGAATAGAAAGCTTCGGATTAGAATCGAGAGTCAAAGCAATAGGCCAGTTTACTAAAGTTAAATCTAAAGCAGATTTGAATAGTACAGAATCTGTTAGAGTTTATAATAGAGAGGAAGTTGATGTTGTTACTGGCTTACGACCAGGTATTCCTGTTATTACTACAAGGTTGCCTGTTAATTTAGCTCGAATGTTAACAGATCCAAGAATATCCGAAAGCTCTTTGGGTCAGACATAAAGGTTTGACAAACGGTACATTTCTTGAAAGTTATTATTTTAAAATGGGAATCAAAAATGTTGATTTAACTCTTGTTAGTTGCCTTTTATTTGAAGATGGAGCTATGACTGGAGACATCAATATGGGTGGAAATACGATAACCAATCTTGCTAATCCTACAGGAAAAAAAGAAGCCGCAAACAAGAAGTATGTTGATGCCAATGCTGGTGGGATTTCAAAACAATATGTTGATACTGCATTGACTAATTATCTTCCAATAGATGGCACTGTATCTATGAATGAAGTGCTTTCTATTGGTGGTAATAAAATAACCAATGTTGGTCTTCCTACTTCTGAAAATGATGCTTGCTCGAAAAAATGTGCAGATACTAGAGACTAATACGATACTTTTTCTATTTTGAATGAGTTTCAAATAGAAAACGTATCTGGTGTACTTGTAAGTCATTGTTTGAATGTTTGTAGTAGCCTTTTTAAAAAACACCGGAGAGGACCTGCTAGTTTGATTGCACATTTGAAACTCCTGAAAATTTAACTCTTGATATGGGTAAAAAAATATTTAACAATTTATACACTATAAGAGTTGAAGAATTTGTTTCAGAAAGTGATGAAAAAATGTTTGATCTTGATGTTAGCTCAAATAAACCTAACTCTGTTAAATATAAAAAATCTTGCATGTATTCAGTAGTTACTGATACTGAAATACGTAATGATTCAGCACAAAACATAGAACTAATACTGGCTTTATCCTACCTTTGCAGAAGTGAAATATCTATTTTTATTTATGGAGTTAAGGGGCTACGTTATTGAATCCTCTAATGTTCGATCAAGAACATTACTTTTTATCAAACTAAACCATTGAGATCTATTCTAAATATGGGAGGGAACAAAATTATTAATACTAGAGAACCTGAAAATACTAATGACCTTGTCTCTAAAGATTATGCTGATTTTTGAAAAGTTTATTCTACAGTTCAAACTATAAATGATGACAAATGTAATTGTAATGCGTTCGGTGTATGAATCTATATAGAAAGAATTAAGAGAGAAATATCATATTTATGCCCTCGGCGGGATTCGAACCCCACATCTTCGGTTTACTAGTCCGACGTGTTAACCACTACA
>JAOTRI020146583.1:0-10452 GCA_028564885.2 Zoanthus sanctaehelenae
CAGGAGTAAGATCCTTGTAAGGGACCTCGAGTCCTATTATCTCAACTCCTTGGAACCTCACCAAGTTCCTAAATGTTGAATAAATGTATAAATGTAAAGTTAGTTAGTTAGCAGCATAACTCAAACTTATGGAAAGATTTTAATGAAATCTTCAGATGTCAGAAATAGGATAGGGAAGAACTGATTAAATTTTGAGGGTGATCCGGAAGAAAACCTGGTTTCTGGATCTCTTTGAATTTTTGATTATATATAGGACTGTAATGTTGCGTGGCGACCACAGTGTGCTTGGCGACTGTCTGCTCTCTCTGAGTGCTTTTCTGGTTTGGTCTTATTTCTGTGAGCTACAAAATGAATTTTAATCCAATTACTTTAACAGATACTAAATTTCGCGTCTCGGTACATGCCCAATACTATGGATGTTACTAAAACCAGGAATGGGGAATGGGGAATGGTTTTAGAACAATAAATCTGTTATTGCTACAATACAGATTTATTGTTCAAAAACCATTCCCCGTTCCCCATTGCTGCAATACAGATTTATTGTTCAAAAACCATTCCCCATTCCCTATTCCTGGTTTAACTAACATCCAGGGTAAATGAAAAGAGCGGCGAGTAAATTATTGTTTGCAAGCTTCATTTACACAAGTTATGAATTAAATGAGCCAAATATATTCTAAAAATGTGTTGAAACTTTCACTTTCAACTCACATTTTTTTTGCTTCGTTATGGCATAACTTTGAGACTAAAACTAAAATCGAAAAATAAATAACGTACCAAAAATATTCCAAGACTATTGATCAATGTGTTTGCAGAAAAAAAAATGCAGAACAAGATTTCAGTGACAGTGGAACGTAGCTAGTACCAAACAGTCGGGGCATCATAGCCACCTTAGACTTTAACCCTTGAATCTTCCTCATTATGAACTCAAATAATGTTATGCTCGTGGTTAACTTGAAGCCAGGCTGCTTATACTTTCTTTAAAAAGGTTGCGTGTTTTCTTGGCGTCTACAAATCAGAGAGAATACTTGTCTACAGTTTCACCTAGTTACACCTATAGTATCATCACGAGCCACCACCAACTATAACCAGCTATAAGGCAAGAATAATATACTAGCTGTGAACACTGGTTGAAAATATGTTTTTCAAAATTAGGCCGAATCCAAAGTTGATAAGTGCGCATGCGTTAGTTACACTGAGCACTATAATAGGGACAATGGACATACGTTTATAGTAGTAGAAAAAACAACCAGAACGCTGGCATGGAAATACAGAAGTCAAGTTACAAGTAAATTAGTAACAAGAAAGAGATTTTCTTTATTTGGTGAGCTTGTATGAAAAAAATATTGATGTAGGATATGACAACCAATCTAAGAAGATAAATTCAATAGGTTAATCTATGCCGCATTTTGATTCTGAATATTGTGATGTTGCTAAAGGAACAATTATTGTACTTCGACGGTTTCTAACCTGAGTATGATAGTCCGACAAAAGCTCCTCCGAAAAGAATAAAGCTATTATTTCTATATTTCTCAGTTTCAATACTACTATCGGTAATTGCTTGATATTGTAGTGTTGTTTCTTTATCTCTTGTCTCTGCTCCTAATATCCTAAGTGTTTTGGCCAAAGTATGTTAGAAGTGGCCAATTAACTTTCTATTTAAAAACGTTTAAAGTAATGAATCATTTGTCGGTTTAGTTTGTAATATGTTTTCCTAGCTGTTAGCGGTACTCAGTACAAACAAGCTGCACACGGTTGAATGCATAAAAGTGTATCTCATCAAACGAGTGTTGCTGTACTTTTTAGATTTTTCTAAACCTTTTTGAGGAGTTTTGTAACAATTGCCTATATATTTGATTGTGTATTTAATATTGTTTCCGTTTTAAGCGAACGATATTTGAAAATGTTATGACTTCCTGACTGATTTTAATAAGAGCTTATTCGTTAGTGAAAATTGTCAGCTGTTCACAAAATGAGCCAAGAAAATGCAAAAGAAAGTAGAAGTCCTGGCAAAAAAGTCGAGATCGTGCCAATTGCTAAAAGTTGTGACAAAAAAACTAAAAATCGTCCAAAAAAAAAAGTTGAAGTTGTGCCAAAAACTAAACGTCGTGACAAAAAAAAATTAGAAGTCGTGCTAAAAAAGAGTACGAGTCGTGCCAAAAAAGTAGAAATCGTAAAAGGAAGTTAAAATCTGGCGATCCTTAAAAAACGAAGCAGACATTGGTTTATTGCTTTTGCCAGGTACCACCAAAAGGAAGGACATGTTGTAGGGAGGCTCGGGTTCGATTCTCTGCCGGACAAACATTGAGGGTCTTAAAATAATAGAGGAGAAAGTGCTGCCTTTGCTCTAACATCTGCATGCAAATGGTTAAATTTTCACGTCTTCTCGGATAAGGACGTTAAACCGTAGTCCCTCGTAGATTATATCTGTGTGTGTGTGTGTTTGTGTGAAGTAATGTGAAAGGTCTCCGTCCACCTTAGAGTGGTAAAGATGGTGTCCCCAACTAGTAGGCCTTTGGCCGACTAGAAAACTTGACACCTAAATAAAGTTTTTATTATGATTATTATTATTATTATTATTATTATTATTATTATTATTAATTAATTAAAAAGCGTGTAAATGTGAATGAGAAAAAGCAAAATATAAAAATCTTGTTGCTACATGGCATGAGCGGCTGTTTCACCTATTGCTTCTTTTTGCTGGGGCAAGTCATTTTGAAAGCATTTTAAACCATGAATCATCCTTCAATTTGACAGGAAACATGAGAAGGCTTTCAGTTATAATAATAATTGAACTGCTATTTCCAAACCACTCACACTCACTGGCGGATTTAAGGGGTTTGATTGGGTGGCAAGGGCCACCCCCTTTTTGAGCAAGAAAATAAAAAATAGAAAATAGAACATCCTCATATGAAATAGTGTTTAAAATGAGACATTTCTACCGTAAACTGAATAATCAGTTAGGACCTGAAGTTAGGAAGGTTCATGTTATGAATGTTCAGTCATGTTTGATTAGTTTTTGAGTATATATCGCTTGCTCGATATTGTGTTTTATTAAATTTTCAACCTCGATTATTGTGTTTCGAGCGTTCTGATTGGCTCACTCACTCTCGGTTATCAGCTCATATACCGAACTCCAAATATACTGAACAGCCAAATCCTGGATCCGCTTCTGCCTCTGTTTCGTTGATTGTTATATCATACGCCAAGTTCATCTTTGGAGTCAGTCCATGCCAAACATGATACAAGAATCATAATTTAGTCTAAATCTAACTTATTCCTTGATTTTCAGATTAAGTTCCAGTCATGGGAAAAGCTAAGGATATTGTGATTCTTGGCGTTTACCTGACATATGTTGTTCTTCCTTTGGCAGGTGATGTATTTTTCTTTGCGACCTATAATGTACCTCGTGTGTGTAAGGTAATCTTATAACTTCATGTTTCCAACTGAGTCGATTTCAAAATTCGCGTTTCCAGATTCCTCTTCAGGACTGGTCGCTAAAAGTATTTTCCTTGCTTTTCCTCGCCTTGTCTTAACGCCAAAATGTGCTCCATTTAATGAAATTCTGAAAGTTTAATTGATACCATTGGGCCAAACTGACTAATGATAAATTACATATGCATCTTAAATTTTTCCCACTGATTGAGGATTCTCCCGGCGATAGAATAAGGGGTTGTGACTTTTAAAAATTAAAGGATCCTCCAAAAGGAGGTGATCGAGAGAGGACAGGAATTGAATTATCCTCCGAAATTAATCATGACGAACTGTAATCGGTCTGTGAATGAGGCAATTAAAATTTATGAATACAAAACTTGTACTAAAAATGTATTATTTACAACAAGGATAAATTGTTCGGATTAGTCATTCATTCAGGAAGTTAGGATATGTAAACTGAAGGTCATGCACACATCGTACTCTGTATAAACTTATTTGTTTAGAAGCTAGGTAAGTTATTCCTTGGTTCGCTAAAACACAAGCATATGGCCAACAACGGCCCACTTAATAGTATAAATTTGATTTCAGATGTTTATTAAAATATATTCTAAAAATATTGTCCAACGCTAAAATACTTCACAAATTACAAAAAATATATTAACGACATTTGAGGGGTATTCTATAATTATTGCCACTTTTCTAATGGTCTGTTCCTAAACAATATGCGTTTCAATCATCAATTTTTGGATACAAAATCATTTTTAAAGAATTCGCGGAAACGGCTGCTAAACGTTCGATCACGAAGTGTTCATCGGAGAATTCGATTCCGGTCCCATCTCGATCACCTTCTTTTAGAGTATCCTTTTAAGTCTCAAGTCTCAACCATAGAATAAGGCCTTCTCGCAGAAGTTTTTGTATTGGTTCCAGTTTCCCAGAAGGAGAAGGGAGGGAACTGGAACAGATTGAAACAAAAAAGTGTGCCAGAAGGCTAATTACATTATGGATATAGTTAAATGGTTTTCAAATTTTTTTTGGAGAGATTCGTTTTTTATTAGATAAATTCCAAATTCTGTTCTAAAATCTTTATGATGGATTCCGATTTTCTGTACAGATTGAAGAACTACGTACGTTTCCTCTTGAAATAGATTATGGATTCCGTTGTAAGTTCTATATTCTTTCAGTTAGATTCGTTTTCTAATCTGAATTAGTTTTGGAATCTTTTATGGATAGTCTTGTTTTTAGAATCTCTTTTTTGAATAGACTCTCGATTTTGTAGATGTAGATTTTTTCATTTTGATGTAATTCAGATTCCTTAGAAAGCGTTAAAGTTTGAATGAAGCTCCTTTACTCGCGGATAAACTCGATCCGATATCTCTCAAATGAATTCCAGCGATTGCAGTTTGAACTCTTGGTACTTCATATGCTTGTTCTGAAACACGTTCTAGAAATATAATGGATTAATATTCTCTGTTTGAATTTATCACACTTGGATGTGTTTGAGTTCACCATTTTGGACAGATGTGTTTCCTCCGTCGGAGAAATAATGGATTAATCTCATTTTTCATTTTTACCGTTTTTTTACATGTCAAACTATAAAAATAAACAAAAATTAATTTTTTTACCAAGTAATTTGCAAAACAATTAGACAGATTTCAGTAATTAAAAAACAACTATCATTTTCCTAAATTCAGTTTATTCTATAACTCAACTTGTAGTATTATATTTATATTGTTCACTGTTACTGTAACGGTATCTTTATTATCATCACAGCCCAATGTCCGAGTGGTTGGAAAAACTTCAAAAATACCACGTGTTACCTGTTTTCTCGCAGCAGAAGCACGTGGTTTTATGCCCGAGAGGTTTGTGATAGCTACGAAGCAGATTTGGTGAAGATAAAATCTCAAGAAGAAAATGAATTCATTGCAAGATTCGGTAAAGGCAGCTGGTGGATTGGACTCTTTCAGGATTCGATTGAATCTCCAGAAAACAAGTTTATCTGGACTGATTCGTTGCCTCTGATTGAAACGCCATACTGGGGCTGGGGTGAGCCGAGGTCAATGGCAGGACGTGACGCATGCGTAGACATACATTCCTGGACTGGTACATGGCACGGGAACCACTGCAGAAATAAACTTCAGTTCATTTGTCAAAAAGGTAGGGAAATATATATTTTTTCCAATTGCAAATTGATTACACTGTTACAAGAAAATCTAAACATTGAAGAACTTTTAATTTCTCTAAAAAATGCTTCTACACAATATTTAGTAGATTTCTCCCTGTTGGTAAATATTTCTTGGCATAATTGGATTAAGCATCAATTCAAAAATACTTATGTAACGTGTTTTAAGAAAGAAAGAAATCTATGCATTATTATACGAGCATCGCACATAGCCTTTCTATTTGTTTAGTTGGAAAATGATGATTTTATAAACAACATAATGCATGTTCTTCGTGAATTCATAAATTGGTAAAAACCAAGGCAAAGTTTGTAAAACTTCTTCATCTGGGGCAGATTGTTCAAAGGTGGATTAAGCTTAACCCTGGGTTAAGCAAATATTAAAGCAGGAATTGGTTGTCTAAGGAAAAGATTACAGCTCTTATTGAATACTGTTGAGATTTGAATTGGAAACAACTTGTTATTCCTACATTTACAGATCAAATCTTTTACTGTAAGGCTGGGAACAAAACCATATGGGCTCAATATTTAAACCTGAGTTAGTGTTAATCGGCATTTGAACAAAGGGGCCCAAATGAAAACCGTCGACTGTGCCTCTGACTATACTTCAGTGTCCCTAACGTTGGTCTCGCTTTTCGACTGGCAATTTAGGGACATTAAATTAGGAATGGAGAAGGAGGACCTCACCTGTGGTGAGCTTTTAGATTAAATATTTTTCACTTTCTCGCCTGTTTTCAAAATCAAAACATGAATTGACTTCTTAATTAATAGCTTCGTTTCATTTCATTAAGGAAAACACTGACCCCATGGGTAAAAACCGCTGATTCCATTCCATTCCATTCCTCCGTTCCCCATTCCTCCATTCCCCATTCCTTTTTTAGTAAAGTACAGCCATCAAGCCAGAGAGAAAGTGTTTTTAACTTAAAAATAAGTGAAAGTCACGTCACTTGTGAAACATTTTGGACAAGTACCTTCACTTCATAACGTTATTAGTCATTAATGTGATAAAGTCACCAGACTGAGTGCATATACTATTTTTATTGTACCTCAGCTGTCGACAATTGTGTTATAAACAATGGCGGATGCCCTCAGAAATGCGCATGTCAAAGAGGCAAAACAGTGTGCAGTTGTTACGACGGGCACGCTTCTTTCGACAACGGTAAAACGTGCGTAGGTAAGATAATTTATGTCAAAATATGTTTTATTCAACCAATATGATCACGAGGATACCAATTCAGTGCCGGCTTCCGGCGAATTATTTTTATTAGCATTGTTAAAAAACAAAAGCCACCCAAACTCTACTCCATGGTTTGGCCAGAATCTACACGCTTGCGCACCACCAGCTTTAGAAACTTCAAAGCAAGCAACTGGGGCAACCGTAGACAGCTGTTTCGTCCTTGCTAGGGCTCATCACCACGGTCTAGTTTTTCAGCCACAAGCAATGAGCTACAAGGGCGAGTTCAGAGAGTTGCTTTAAGGCTCAGTTCCCACCGCATGCATACATTTTTATAAGCGCTTTCTGTCGCTTCGCTCTTAAAAACTCATTTTAGTTTTGGGCTACAAATAAACTAGTCTACCCTCCCGAAGTCATGAAATTGTCCAATTCAAAGGTGCCAACAAATGTTTTGTGTTCTTTGCTCAATTAAGTTTCATTTTAAAATTGAAAGTGCGTTGTATCTCGGATAATTGAATAGTAGTTTACAAAGCAAGTTTCTGGTATAATACAATATGGCATGACATGATATGATATGGTATGATATGATATGATATGATATGATATGATATGAAGTGATATTATATACAAGTTCTCCTCAAAGGGCTTTTAAAAAACTGTCTACAAGTATATACAGTTAAGGTCAGACAACTGAGGCTCCTAGAATGTCCGCTAGAGTGTCTCACATGTTAAGGCGCAACTTGGCCGCCGATAGGAAGTGCCCTCAACTTAAGAAACAGACCACAACACCGGGATCGCAACCCTGCTCTTTGTGCGATAATTGTGGGTTCTTTTAAGTTCCCCGACAGTGATCGAGAGACTCGACCTACGGTTTAACGTCCTTATCCTAAAAAAGTAAGTATAAAACTAAAAATAGCTTCCCACAAATTCAGTTTGTCCCTTTTTGTTTTCCAGTCAGGTTTGTGCTGTTGGTGTCTTGATTCGCAATGCCTACTAGTAATTATGATTCTCCTTCGTTTTATTTATTGTTCACTGTAGCAATCTTGAGATGGAATCTTTGATTTGTTTAACTAAAAGGAAAGGGATTATTTCTTTGCTATTATTAATGGATATTCGTTCGAAACTTTAAGCGGAAATGAAAAAGAAAATCTGCGGGTTGGAAATCTTGGACAGCACTCTTAGTTTTTGACTGCAATCTTGAATGAATTATGTGTATAGGATACTTAAGTAAGTTTGGACTAAATTGTAGTTCTACTTGTGCGTAGTATACGTGAATCTTCTCATTGAGGTTTTTGATTTTGCTTTCCTGACAGAGCACTTTTCCAAAATAACACAAACTTAATCTTGTCAATCATCCCGTATGCATGTTATATAATTCCAAGAGATTTAGTTTCTATTAAAATTGCATCCTCTTCACACAAAATTCAGGACTAAAGCAAAATATTTCATAAATGAATAAATAAATAAATAAATAAATAAATAAATAAATATATATATAAATAAATAAATAAGTAAATAAGTATATAAGTAAATAAGTAAACAAATAAATAAATAAATAGATAGATAGATAGATAGATAGATAGATAGATAGACAGATAGATAGATAGATAAATAGAGACTTTATTTAGGTGTCAAACTAGCTAGCCACAGGCCTACTAGAGGACACCATCTTTATTACCCTAAGTTGGACGGAGACCTTTCGCATTACAACACACAGATAAAAACAGATATAATCCCCAAGATGCTACGGTTTAACTTCCTTTTCTAAGAGGACGTGAAACTCTAATCATTTGCAGATGTTAGAGCAAAGGTAGCACTTTCTAAATTATTTTAAGAACCTGAGTACTGGTCCGGCCGGAACTTCCTGCACGATGGACTGGCTTCTAACCAACTAGGGAAACAAGAAGGCGGATTTAGCCTTGCCTCCTTGTTTTCATGGTTCCTACTGAGTTCTTCTAGAGGTGATATAAATGTACCCTTCAAGACATGTTAATCGTTACTTGTAGAAACAGTTTTTAAAAAGGGAAAAAAATAACACTCTAGTGAAAAGATATTTTTATACTGACGTTTTGGATTTGAGTCCTTCGTCGAGTAAAAATTTCAGTAAACGAAACAAAACGTCAGCATAGAAATTCTTTTGACAATGATGTTAAATTTATTCTTTTATTAAAACCTTTTTTTGTAGAAACACCGACGTAGCATTTTCTTTATGGCATTAGTTTTAGATATTTAAGGATCGTCATCAAGAACTCTGCAGTGGTATTATACAATGTCAGCATAACTATAAGATATGTTGTATTTCACTTTAATCAAAGATATTCAAGATATTATAACCAGAGACAAAGCTTGGGAAAAGGAATGTTCAATAATTTCTCCTAACGGGTTGTGTTTTTGTGAACCTGGATACAAGAATATTGCAAGCACGTGGAACTGCATTGGTATGTTTGCGATTTATACATTATAATTGTATTATAGAGAGAATATTAAATTTTTTGTGGAGGAAACTCCTTAAGGAAAAACTTATTATTTACGAGATAAGCTTACTATTTAAATAAAGCTAGGGGATATTGTTTTAAGTAAGGGAGATTATTCATTTTGAGGGGAAGGAACCTTTTCAATATTTGAACAGCAATTTTTTTTAGTAGGGAAAATAACCTCTTTATCGATGTGGAATAACTCATTTCATTAGGGACAGTTATTACTATTTTAAAGGGAAAGATTCCCCTTTTTTATTGGGAAGGATTAACGTTTTATTATAGGGGAATTATTGATTTTCGTTTTGAGGGATAATTCTTTTAGAACAAAAAAAGGAGAGGACGTGTCCTTTTACTTTGACGGGCTACCTATTTAAGAAGGAAAAGTTATTTCTTTTAGAAGAATGAAGATCTTTCTACTAAGGACATTTCGTTTAGAAGGAAGAGAAGATTGCGTTTACTATGAAGCAAAACCTTTTTAGACTAGGAAGAACATTTTTTTGGTAGGGAAGGATGAACTTTCTAGAAGGGTCATTTCATTTAGAAGTAAAAAGAAGATTGCATAGATCTGGTATCTAGTAGTATCTTTTTAGATTAGGAAGAACTTCTTTTCTTAGCAAAGAGGGACATCTTGCTCAGCAGGGCCCAGTTATTCAAAGGCTGGTTAAGTTTAACCTTGGGTTAAGCAAAAATTTAAACAGGAATTTCTTTTTTAAGAAAAGGTAAACGGTTATTCAAGAATACTGTTTAGATCTTTCTATCAAAAGTCTTATTTAAAATCCAAAATTACAGCTAAAATCTCTCCGTGCACGATTGGAAACAAGATCTTGGGTTGAATATTTAACCCTGGGTTAGTGCTAATCGGCTTTTGAATAACTGGGCCCAGGACCGTTAACGTGTTTAGTTTTATATTATTCCTTCAGGCTATTTTTTTTATAAGAACAACGAGGTTCAGATTAACCGCAAATTGGGAACAATGTTTTTAAGAACAAGCTCAGGCTGTGGCTGAAAGAACAAGCTCAGGCTGTGGCTGAAAGAACAAGCTCAGGCTGCGGCTGAAAGAACAAGCTCAGGCTGCGGCTGAAAGAACAAGCTCAGGCTGCGGCTGAAAGAACAAGTTCAGGCTGCGGCTGAAAGAACAAGCTCAGGCTGCGGCTGAAAGAACAAGCTCAGGCTGCGGCTGAAAGAACAAGTTC
>JAOTRI020146593.1:0-10452 GCA_028564885.2 Zoanthus sanctaehelenae
AACAAACGGAAATGAAGTATCTGATATAATTTATAAACAAACAAAACGAAACAATTCAGTTCTGGGGTTTTCACAATCAGGATCTAGTCCATCTCCATTTATAGCTGGGATATAGCCTTGCAGCGCTGCATTTACCGTAGTAAGTAGAAATGCAATAAGCAGGAGAAAAAACACCATTCTTCCTGTCGCCATTTCAAAACAGTTTTCTCAAATGAGCCGCGATCAATCTGGCAGCACGTGGTGAAACCTTTTAAGATTTTGAACTTGGGATGTTAGGATTATGAACTTGAGATCCTATGATCTTGAACTTGGGATCTTAGGACCTTCAATGTGGGATCTTAGGACCTTGAACTTAGAATCTTAGAATTTTGAACTTGGGAACTTAGGATCTTAGGATTATGAACTTGAAATCTAGGGATCTAAGGGTTTTTAACTTGGGATCTTAGGATTATGAACAGAGAATCTTAGGAACCAGAACCTGGGATCTTATGAAATTGAAATCAGGAACTTGGGATTTTATATGTCCCTTAGAGGGCTCCGTACCCAACCCTCATGATTGTTTATGGCGGAAGATAATTCTTTAAACAATGGGAAGGTTGTAAAATACTCTTGGTCCCGAAGAAACTTCCGATTGGCATTATTATTGAATGGGTCTTCATAACCTTACTTGATAGTGGTATCTGGTTACGCGTTACAACGGCACAGTGCATATTGATGCGAAAGAGAACGTGCGGTACACCTTTCCCTGTAATTCTTTAAGAAAAAAAAATTAAAACGGAACTAAGACCTATCGTTAGAGTATTAATGAGTATATTTTCAACTTAATCTAATGAAATAAATAAAAAAAAAGATATATATTTGAAAGTATCAAACAACATTATTTTCGTACTGACTACTTCCCTATGTTTTTAAATGGCTTCGGTAGAAAAAAATGTGATTTTCGTCAAAATGCAACTTTAAACTGTTTTTTACTTACGTTTAATATAATATTAGGGTAATTATCTTACCAGGGATACTTCAAGAATTCCAAGCATTAATCGTATTTCGGATTGAAGATCGAGATAGAGACAATAAAACTTCGGGAACACATTGTTTGGTGCCTTCATCATCCAAATCTAGTTGATCACAATGTTTCATTCTGACCAGTATGCTTTTCATGGGATAATTGCTTCTAGAATTTATCTCCGTAATAAGGTTCTGAATATAATGGCATGAAAATTTGCAAAGACGGTTTTTAAGTAGTGCCAACAAATGATAAAAAGGTGTTGTTCTTATAAGGGCCATCCTGATTTTTCTTTCTCCAATCCGATATCCCCAAGATTGAAGAAGCCCGGTCATTATACACGCCTTCCATAGGTGGGGCCTGCCTACCCGAAAGCACCAATAATCATATTCTTATTATTATCATAATCGTTATTATTATTATTATTATTATTATTATTATTATTAATATCATTACTATCTTTAGTGTTGTTGTTGTTATTATGAGCAATAATAAAGAGGTTAATAAATGTGATTATCATAAAAGTCACAACGAAAAAATTAACAAAAAATAGCTTTTCACTGGTCTGCATTTCTAAAAAAACAAAGTCCATTCGTAAAATGAAATTGAATTGTTGTTAAACATAAATGAGAAATTTTAATGAATACATTCGGAAAACACAAAAAAAACATAATATTTAAGAATTTTGAGCCGTGACAAAAT
The DNA here is from genome assembly GCA_028564885.2 of Zoanthus sanctaehelenae. Lineage (NCBI taxonomy): Eukaryota > Metazoa > Cnidaria > Anthozoa > Zoantharia > Zoanthidae > Zoanthus > Zoanthus sanctaehelenae. The sequence goes on from JAOTRI020146593.1 coordinate 1,706, forward strand.
CATCCCTTCATACTAAGTTATTTTTAGATTGAGTTAAGAATACTTACTTTATCCGCAAGTTTTTTGACCGTTTTATCAATTTCTGACATAAATATTCTTCTGCTGTCAAACTGTGGATATTCTTTAAGCTACAGAACGCTTGTACGCTTTTCGTCGAACATCCTCGTTCAAGAAAGTAGTTTCGAGCTATGTAATTTCCAACCTCTTGATGAGTAGAATTTCGACAAGTTCCCTAATAAGATTTTCGAACCGCTCCAACGCTGCCATACTTTTATTCAAATTAATTATGGAAATTTTGGCGCCCTTTCTTATTATTATTGTCGGAACCGTTTGGTTTTACTAACTTACACTACTCTCCCTTTGGGGCTAAGTACTACAATACTCTTCCTCCGCGACAGGGATATCGTTTTGTTACTTTTTGAGTACCTACCACCCGTTGTGATAAACATGGACATGCTTGGCAGATTCAAAAATACTTCAATTTTGATTAATTTTGGAAGTTTCTTTTTGAAATGAAAATTGAAAATTAAGAATTGAAATTTGAATAATTTTTGATTTTAGATTCGAAATTGAAAAATAATATTTGTGATTTTTGAGTGATTTTCAATTTTGATTTTGAAAATGAATATTAAAGATTACATAATTGGCTAAATTTTGATTTTCATTTTAAATTAAAAATCTAATTGAGGTTTGGTACACGGATTCTTCTCGGCCAAAGAGCAATGGAATAAACTTTAGGCTAGGCAATCTATCCCGGTTGTAGCGAATAATGCCATTTTGCGAGCTGAAAATCTTTAACTGAAAAATGTCAAAATGGCAAAACATTTTTAAAACAACCTTGAGTACTCACCTCGCCAATCTACGGTGGTCATTGATTCCCTCTTATTCTTTATAACAAACCGATCCAAGACAAAGTAACCCATTTTATCGAATTTTCTTGCTTCTTTCATCTTCCCTCTCTGGCCCTCACGTTTGAGTAGTGTAGCCCTCGACAAGTCTTCGACAACGTACAGGCCGGGAGGCTTGATTTTTCGTATCACAGCTTCGCTTTGTTTCCAATCGCGTAGATGACAGACTATAGTCCTCTGCTTGTCAGCTTGCTTTGATCTGTGTTGGCTTGAGGTCGACTTCCTCCTCGTCCTCCTTTCAACTCTGTGGGCTCTTTGAATGGCCACATCTATACCCAAAGTAGACTGGATGGCTTCTTTGTCCTTATTCTCCGCGTCCTGCCATGATTCTCACGCTGATTCTGGTATACCAGAGACACGAATATTATTAAACCGAGATTGGTTCTCTAGATATTCCAGAGAGTCCTTAACCTGGCAAAGACGTGCTTCGGCTCAAACTCCTTGATTTTTCTTTGAGAAAACTCAAGACTTGTTTTAATACTCTCCACGGTATCTGCTAGGTCGTCAACACAGGTAGTAATACGAGCCACCACGGATTCAAAAAAAGGTTTCAGCATCGATTCCTGGGCTGCAAAAAGACTTTTCAGAGTTACCATTGATACTAATTCTATAGGTCTATAGAATGAAAATGGATTAACTCCTAAAGCATACGCAAATGATTGTCAATTATATATTTCTTTTACAGCTGGAAATATGACCAGTGAGATGTGTGCACGATTGAAAATTGTATACAAACTATAAAAACGTAGATGACAGAGAACAAACTGAAAATGAATGATGAAAAAACAAAATTTATGATTTTGGGAACTCAACAGCAGCTCAGTAAATATTCAATCAGCAATCTCACAGTCGGTAGTTTATAAGTATTTCCCAGGGAGTCTGTAAAGAATCTTGCAGTGTGGTCGGACAAATCCTTATCATTAAGACTACAAATTAATAAGACATGCATGTCTTCCTTCTTCTATCCCCATAACATAAAGAAAATAAGGAAGTTTTTAACTGCCGATTTCATTGCTATGCTTATTCATCCCTTCATCTCCTGCCGCCTTGATTATTGTAACAGTTTATATTGTGGTCTCTCTGCTTGCCAAATAGTAATGCTATAGCGTGTGCAAAATGCGGCTGCTAAGCTAATATACAGACAACATCTCTTTGCTCATGTCACTCCTCTCCTACATGACCTCCACTGCCTACCTGTTAAATTCAGGATTGATTTCAAAGTCCTCTCTCACATATTAATCGATACATGGTCTCCTTCGAAAGCCACATGCTGCTTTTTATGTCTTCCCATCTTTGTAAAACGTTTAACAATACACACACAAAAAAGATTTAGAGTTCTAAAAAACTGTGTAGTTTAAAAACTTTTGTAAAGTCGGCTTTAACTCGGAGCTCAGAAAATCATGACCGTTCACTCCGCTGACCTCCGTTAAAATAAACCATATCAACACCTCCACTGAATGTATCCAAACCACCATAATGTTACTTTGCTAACGGGAACATCTAGTTCTGGTAGCCACAAAGTTTGTCATGGCCATCTAAAGACAAACAACAATTGGAGCCCTACAATGAAGTAGAATATTATATATTTATGTGTATTACATTGTGTAATACTTCTACTTTGCTATTAACACAATATAAGTTCTGAGAACTCAGCAGAGGGTATAAGTTTCCCTCATTTTGCCTTAACAGGGATTACTGAGCAGAGTATGGTTTTGAGGCCTTCCGTATAAAAAAGCGTAGGGAAACAGAAAAGGGTAAGGGGCAATGGAGTATCATCTTGCCAAACTTTGTTATTAAAGAGGGTAAAGCTGTGGGTACAAATTATTTGCTTACTCACAATGCGATTTTTTGTTGCTTGCGCAAGGCAAAATTACAGCGTGTATCATGCCCACAACTTTAACCACAAAATATCTTGCAACAAAAAAATTTGTTGCAGGAAATCAAAAACTTTGAACTTTTCTCTGCAACATTAACAGGATTGCACGTCTCAAGAAAAAATATGTGATAGACGCTGCAATCGTTCACTGCAGCAAAGTTTTGAAATAACAATGCTAGCGTGAGAAAAATTTGCAGCGTGTATCCACAACTTAACAGTCAAGGGCCTGGATGGAGCATCCCAGAATGAAACTTAACCAAGTACCACTCCGAGCACACCAGATGTGTCACAGCCAGAATGTAGGACATGCGTCACCATCAGATTCAAAGGACATACTTCTACTGATTCTTTCTTTTGAAATACCTATGCCCTCGAGCACTTTTTTAAATATTTCCAAAAAAATAAGAGTAAAACCTAAGCCTAAACAATGGAGTGGATTAACTTGCCAGGTCGAACAAAAATGGCAGTAAACATTTCAGACTTTAAAGCATATCTTAAAGCCGAGTATACCATTTTGTCAGTTAACCTATTTTTATCGTTTTTTTCTATTATTTACTTCTATATTTTTGTCGTTCCACATTTGTTTTGGATTTGTTGTTTTCGGAGAGATGGGTCTTAGGTATGCTATCCCTATCAGCAAATTCCAACCAAACTTAATATTCACACAACTATATAAAAGGGAAAGCAAGACTTATTCCAGTAACGAAGGCATTTGTTCGCCTTGATCTCTTAGGCTTTCCAACTCCTCCTCTTGCCTCTAGTCCTTCTGGATTGACCTCACCCATAGTGGCGTAAGCTACATCACGAGGAATGTTCAGTTTGTGTACTTTCCGTATTTTCTGTTGCATTGCCCTCTATCCGAGCAGCTTTTCCAGTCCTTCATTTTCCTTTGCGACGGCTACAACCACTTCCTCACGTCAATTGAGTAGTGTGTATACTTTAGGTTGAAATAATGCAGCTTTCAACACAGGGTACGCAAACTGCATGTATACATGGGATAACTTGATTTTACTAAGTCTAAAACTTCAATACGGCGCAGGTTCCTACGTATTATCTTCTCGATATCTTCTCGAAGTATCATGTCGTTTTGCCACTCTGAGTCCGCCATTTTGAATTATGTTTGCCGGCATTGCGTTGTGGGAAACAATTATCTCCCATTGCATTATGGGATATGTAGCGGAACAAGCGCTCATTCCAATATGGGTATGGCACGAGTAGGCCACGGATGAGTTTAGTTTTTTTTGAAAGTGAACTAACGAAACTCGGATTTGAAAATTGAACTGATCTGCAGACCTAAAGTAAAACTGATTTTTTTCCCTGCAAAATGAAATAAAATTAAAGTATAAAACGTAAAACGCATTTGCGAAGGAATTCAAATACAAACCAAGTTAAATATACTAAAATAAATGACAAAAACTGAATAAAAAGCAAGTTGAATGTAATAAAAACAATGAACACTCGTAGGCCACGATAGAGGACAACCTCCAAACTTTTTAACTGACATCATTTACGATTTACTCGTCAGCCCACAGCAACATTTCAGTGACTTGGAACCAGACGTGCATCTGACAGATTATGAAAGGGCAATCCTTGCCCAAGTAAGTGAAGTTCCAATCGCTCGTCAAGATGACATACTGCAGTTAGGCTACACTGGCATTATAGACACTGACCATGTACGTGATATAACTGGCACTATAATGGGTAAGCCTTGTAAGCAGAAGGTTTTTGTTTCTTAATGAAATCAAACAAGGGCTTAAACTATTTGGTTTAGCAGGTGCCGTAATGTCAAATGCCGAGTTGTGTAGAAACGTTTTCGTTATAGAGTCCTGTCTCATTACTGTTGATGCTAATTACCTGGCATCATTGTTATAACCATTGTATTCACCACAAAAACTTTTCGAAGAAAAGTCGAAGAAACCCTACTTGATAACTTTCAAGATTTCTTGATGGGTCTTGAAGATGAAAGAGTGACTGGAAACACTGAGATGATAGCATCGAGCTCTCATGATCACCTTCGGGAAGAAGAACCACATCAGAAACATCCACAGAACCAATCAGTAGAAGAAAACCCCCAGTTCTTCCAACCTGCAGAACCAACGCTATCAGGCGTGGTTAACCGGTCAGAGGCACAGGTCAGTAAATGGAGACAACCTTACAGTCACAGTAATTTTTAATCATGACTGCTTTCAGGAAAATCCAAATCACAATGTTTGTTTCCCTGTTGTCTTTGCCTATGTTAAAGTGGTGAAACTTCCAGTAAACCATATGAAGGAATCAGAAGATTTCACTCGTACATTTCTTTTAGCCTATTGTAAAGGCCAAGCATTTTGGCGTCAACAATATTATTTCTAGTCAAGAAGAGTTTTTAAAATATAACTTGTTTGACACTTGAAATATTAAAAACTCATACTTACCTTTTTAAGCATTTCTTCCATTCTGCTGGTAAAACCATTTTATAGTTTGGTCATCCCTACTAGCAAGGCAAGCACTTGAACTACTAGCATAAGAGTTAATCTTATCTGAGCTTTTGGCATTGTAGAACCTGACCAAATGGCTACCTCCATAATTCCCTTTTACTTGCCTAATCTAATAAAACTTCTATGACAAATTCTTCATATTGTGATAATCAGAGCTTTTAATCAATTGTTAGGACATCATTTTCCCCAGTTAGTCTGATAGTTTATTGGTGTTTAGGCTAAAATTCATATATTTAAATTACTCTTTTCAAAGAAACTCATAAATCACCTCTAATATCACAATACAACAATTATAAATTTTTTGTGAAATACTTCATTCCATCAAAAGTTAGAAATGACTTAAAAGCAATGTCCCTGTTCGATGATTTTGTTAGTGTTAATACTATTTTAAACGTACTTATGTAAAAAAAATGTTGACATAAGTTAATTTCCAATCTGTTTTAACAAAAAATACCTTAACTTCAACTAAATAATATGCAAAATATATAATTATGAGAATTTGATTTGGCAAATAAACAGCATTCTTTTTGGGATTTTATATTTGCTATGAGAACAAAATGCAGATAAAGGTTTTATTTGTTATTTGATGTATTCATTTAAAATACGCTTTTTTCCCTATGCCAAAATTATAGCAAAAAATGTATTTTCATCTTCTGCTTTTATGCGATGACCGTCCTCACTAGAGTATATTGAACTTCTTATGTTCATGCTTCCTTCTCGATCACTGAAGACTTCGTGTTAGTTGCCTGGTTAAAGTTTTTCTTACGTTCAGTTGGGTTAGAGTAGTCATAAATATATTTATTAACTATTATAAATATGTATTTATTTAGAAATATTTGTATTCAGGCAGAGTTTTTTTAGTTTGGTAAATTGTCCCACTGGTAAAACTAGTTACCTGATCTCATGTATTACCATTGTTTGATTGAGTGTGGGAGTCAACCAAGGTAATAGTTATACATATAGCCCAAGAGTTTTTACAGTGGCATCCTTTGATATTTCACTTAGTAACATATTAATTCCTGCAATTTTCTCTTTGATAAAACCAGTTTGTTCACTCTTGATTATATCTAAAAAAAACTACACGCGTGCACACGCGTTTACTCGGGCTACCTAATGTTTGGATTCATAGTGATAAGTCTAAAGTTTACTTATGCCGAGTTTTATGTTTGTATTACAAAAAGAATGATTCGGCCTAAAAATTGCCGTTAGCGGCTCTGCTAACAACCTCAAAAATGCGAGCTATAATTCACTGTCAAAAAAACAATGTAAAGAATATCTTTTATATCATAGTCATTATCATTTAGAAGTTTACAAAAAATCAAGAAACATTTTCCTACCATAAAATTTATCCTCGTCAGTTCTGTAAAATCGGTGAGAACTGTCAGTTTGCAAACGTTTCGCGTGAGAATTTTTTATAGTTGAAAGCATTTCACGGCGAAGCTCGCTTTAATTTGCATAATGAAATTTTAAACCGTATTTGTTTTGTGCAATTCTTTCCTCTATGGAACTTTAACTTTATGTTTTAGTTAAACTATAAAAAAAATTTCTTACATAAATTTGGGTTGTAAAAATGTAAAATGCTAAGAAAAATAAAAAATAAAACAAAAATCAACTTTTCTGTCCAGACTGCAGCTTTTCCGTTTCACGGTAAAGTTTGGAAACATGAAGTTTATAAAGATATTGCAAAATTCTATAGATCTAGCCATTTACAAATTGAATTAAAAATTACAGATATTAGCAGAAAGAATAAGGTTTACGGCAATTTATATTTGACATCGCGACAAAGACTAAATTATGCAACATTTGGCAGCTCTCCGTCAACAAACACGTGTGACACAAATAACTCACCGTAAACTTGTTTTCGTCGTAAAGCAAAGCACAACAATCTTTCCAGCTTTTGCACAATACTTGCGGTAATTGCAAGGAAAAATTCTCCCATTTTGAAGTCGCAAAACAGCTTTAGAAACACGTTCCGTGTTGGATTGACACTAGTTTGACTGTCAGAGCGAAAAGTTCATTGGAAGACATCTTTTCAAACAGAAAAGTAGTTATAAAAGGCCGAATCTAGCTCAAAATAGGAAAATGCCTACATTTTTTTTTTATTTTCTGGCTCAAAATAGAAAAATCCATTCCTTTTTAATTAAATGGAAAAATCTATTCATTTTAAAAAATTCCATGCATTCAAAATGTGATTTAAAATTTTTAAAAATTCCATTCAAAATGTGATTTAAATTTTTTATAAATTCTATTCAAATAACGATTTAAAATGTTTAAAAATTCCATTCAAACTGTGATTCATATATGCATGCAAAGCCCCTTACGGGATTCCATCCCTTATGATCCCTGGGGGGTCAAAGGGGGACTACGTCCCCCTTCACCTGCGCTCAATAATATGCCTGCCTGCTTGCAGATAATTAAATAACGACTCGCGCTCATGCTTGCAGTTAAAAACAAAATGTCAAAAATATAAAAACAAATTTTGATAAAGACTCATTAGTTGAAATCAATTTTCAATAAAAGCACATTAGTTGAAATCAATAAAGTTAAATAAAAAAATGATTAATTTTTTACTTAAAAGAATGGTTTTATATACATATATATGGGATATTCATCAATAGATGCAAGCTTTAATAGAGAGCCTACTAACAAAGTTCTTTTAGAGGGAATAAACGCTATTTTTGAGAAGGTAAATATTGAAAACTATCAGATAGGTGTAGAAATAGATTGTAAAGATGGATTGTTCTCTGATTGGTATAGTAATCTTGAACATGGAAATGAAGCTAAGAATGTAGCTGAAAATCTGATAGAGTATTTCTCCAATGCTTGTTTATCTCATGATCCACTTGTTCAACTAGATGATTCATATGATCCAGATGAACATTATCATTTTGATGTGTTAACTATGAAAATTCTTTTTAATCCAAAGGAAGAATATGATCTTCTATTTGAAGCACATATGTTGTATAAACGCTAAGATCATATGTCATTTTAAAAAAAATGACCTAAAAAATGAATTATGTATAATATATAAATGATAAATCCATATCTAAAAGAATTAAAAGCCATAGCTAAATCCCAAGGTGTAAAAAGATATTATAAAATGAACAAACCAGAGTTATATGAAGCATTAAATATTGTGCCAAAGAAGCGTGATGGAGGTGTAAAATGCCCTCATGACAAATTTAAATATAGATGTACAGAATGCAAAGGAAAAAGTATATGCATGCATAATAGAGTTGTATATTTATGTAGAGAATGTGGTGGTAAGGGTATATGTATTCATGGAAGACAGAAATTTTTTTGTAAAGACTGCAAGGGCTCTCAAATATGTGAACACAACAAACAGATGGCTAAATGTAAAGACTGTGGTGGGTCACAAATATGTGAGCACAAGAAACAAAAGTCGAAATGTAAAACGTGTCGGAAAAGTGAGTAATTTGAATATTGAATTGAAAGATATGGGTCAGCTAGTTTGTGACTAAACAG
>JAOTRI020146603.1:0-20769 GCA_028564885.2 Zoanthus sanctaehelenae
TTTATATTCATATGGCGCATGCGCGGTATATCCCGCTGACCGTTGAACAGATTAGTTTTGCGTGCTCCCTTTGGTCGGCCGCAATTATTAACCAAAATGGTCTGTTCAATGAAAAGTGTGAGACCAATTTCGGAGAACTTATTAATTAAACTCGAACTGAAGGGTTTAAATGCCCAAATTTCAGACTTGTGGTTTATAACCAACTGGTATATTTATGTGGGATTTTATTGTTGCATTCTAAGAAAATACAATGAACTCTTGATCAATACAGTACCTTAGAAATGAAAATTCCTTCGTCCGTCTTATCTAAAGGATTCCCAGGATGCCCTTTGGCCCCACCACGGATACTGATGCCCAGTTTTTCTGACGGACTTTTGTTCAAGTTGATCTCTACTAGCCCCTTAGGGGGAGGGTCGTGCCTAACTAGCAACTTGATCAATGACACGTTCGCGATGAGGGCGGCAACAGCATCCTGATGAGTTGAATGGCGCATGTCTTTACCGCTGACCTAAAAAGACATTAAACGAAATAATTAGCTCCACCACACTTTATAAAATTAGTGAACCCAGTATTGGGGAGGAAAATAATGCCTATTTCTCCTAGTTTCGAAACTAACAACTTTATGAAAAAGTTCAAATTTAGAATTAATATGTACTTAGAAATTTAGGGATTTAATTTACAACGATGTAATTATCTACTTAGTAACAGACTAGACAAAAACGACAACCATTATTTTTAATGCAAACATCTCTTTCGGCATTACTATCACCGTCATTTCAACTCTTTACAGATTCGTAAGAAAGTAAAAATAATATATAAACAATTTAGCATAAAGCAAACATACGAAACTAACATTAATATACATACTTGGCTATTTAAACATTCAATAATGTCGGAGAAACAGTCTAACATCTAGCGCGTTAACGAATATCTCGGCTGTTTATATATTCATAAAAACTTACAGTGCTGTGAAGCAAGTTATAAACTTTGTTCTGAGCTAATTTGTTCAACCATATATACAACATGCGAATATGATATCAGTAACTGTACTGCCAAAATCTCTTTGAATAAAAAAAAAGCGGCAAGAATTAAAGAATTTGCGTTCCTTAACTTCAAGAGAAATCTTAAAAAAAAAAAAAAAATGAAATCCGACAAAAAAGAAAATTTGCGGAGTCAGTCATTCTGCCCGACAATGTCTTTCCTTCAACATCCAAATACAAAATTACTGCACACTCAAAGCCCTTTGCTTTTGTGATAGAAATTTTAATAGCCCCTTTCAGGATTGCTCCGTAACAAAAGAGTAGCTAAAAATCAATTGATTTACAATTAAACAAAAGGTAGTTAAAGATTATTAGAACGGAAACACTGACAAGTGTTTTAATTCCTTTTTTGTTGAGGATTAAACGAACAGAAATAAACATAACATTAATAAAACTTCATTCGCAACCAAATATTAAATAAAATTTAAGAAAGAAAAACAAGTTGACATTGCCAAATCAATTGTAAATGACAAAAACTCAAAACATCAGTTCAAATAATAAAATGGTAAAATGTTTTAAAAAAGTTAAAACAAACGTTTTCGACTTCTAACCAGAACATGACTTAGAAGTCCAAAACATTTGTTTAAAATGATTAAAATAATAATTTTGATTAAAATATCTGAAGGACTAATGCTCTAAACATCACCTCCTTCAACTACTTACAGCGATGATCAAACATTTCAACCTGGGTCGATTAAAATATCTGAAGAAGGACTAATGCTCTAAACATCAGCTACTTACGGTGATGATCAAATATCTCAACCCAAGTTGAGTTTTCTCTGACGAAGGACTGATGCTCTAAACACCAGCTCCTCACAGCACTTATAGCGACGATAAACATTTCAATTTGAAGTGGAATAAAAGATTTGACGAAGGGTTAACACTTTTTAAAAATGTAAGCTTCGCCGATAACTTAAACCCTGATTAAGTGTTGATTAGAGTTTCGCGTTATGTTTATCATAGAGTTGGCACATTTTAATAATTACAAAAAAATCTTAACAACTGTTAACAGACAATTTAAAATAACTACACTTGTGATCAAAATAGTAAGCAGAGAGAAATCATAAAACACACACAAAAAATCAAATTTAACTTAAATTTGATTCTAGTCAACCCTAGTTATGAACGCTAAAAGGTAAAAACAGCCAGTAAATGTTTAAATATTAATCTTTTGATTTTCAGTCCCAGTTGAATTATTAAATTCTTCCAACTTGAGACCATACTTTTCATTGAACAAGTTTGAGAGAATTTCACTTTCAATCTTCAGTAGTTTGCTTTGTTTGACAAATTCATATTTTCTCATTACCAAATGTATTATTTTGTATTTGTTATGTAAGGAGAAGTTGAGTGTTGATAACTGATTGGGAGTGAAAAGGTTAATGTTACTGCATGAGTACTTATTTTGCATACACAGGCTTGGCCAGTTTAAGGTATTGAATCGTCGAGTCTTTGGGCAGGTTATTTTCAAAATCTTGAATAGAAAGCATTGCAGAGGTGATTCAATTCTTTCAAAAAGAGTTTTTTAACGAGTATTCAGCCCACCTTTTCAAGGATCTATTATGCCTAATGAAAACTATTGTTAAATGTTTAATAATGCAATATCAAAAACTAACGTTAAAAGACACAAACAATGAAAACTTGTTGCTTGTTCAAGAGTGAATACTCCTTAAAAACAGTTGACCTTTGTCCGAAAATTAGCATGTACTTGGGAACTTAAGGTTGAAAACTTTTGTTTATAGGAGTAGATTCCTGTAGGTTGTGTGAAAACCTTGAATTATTTAAATTACGAGTAGGACAAAATTTTACAAGCTTCTATGTAGTTGGTTCTATTCATTTCTGCACTCTTTGTATTCATTGACACATAATATACCTTCTCATGCAAATTCTAGAGCTTTTAATTGCATGCTAACCGCCCTTGAAATACTATTATTATTACACTATTTACGGCCAAGGTTAAAAAGTTATCTAAATTCATGCAGTTACAATGCTGATGAGTTGTTAATGCTGAAACGATACTTAAAACGGAAAAGAAAATAGAATTTCCATTTCGAGTGTTCTAAATTACGGTTTTTCAAACGAAGGGCTAATGCTCGAAACATCGGTTCTATCCGTAAATAAGGCAATGCAAACAAAAATTAAACTTTGATTTGTCGAACATACAATAGCTCCACAAAAGTGATTTCCCTCTTTTAAGAGAACAGTGAACGTCACAGAAAACCTACAAGATTTTTCAAAATATTCAACAGGATAAAAAAACATCTTAAGCTTTGTAAAATACTATTCATGTAAAATAAATATTTGCGAAAACATTCTGCGAGTCACATTTGTTTAACTCTTCTAAGGAAACTTTCACATCTTCGGAACCATTTCTTTATTTCGTTTATTATTGAGTGCTTGTTTTATCAGTTCCATGCATTAATCACCGACATTAGAAATATAGGAAAACTTGTAGGTCGGCACCGACAAAACTGAAAAGAGAATGACTAGAAAACTAAACAAAAATTTCAAAATCAATCAAGTAAACAATTAACAACAAATACATTTTAGTTTTTAAGTCAGCTTAAACGAATGGTTGCTTTACGGTTTCATCAACTGCTCTAAAACTTGGAGCATTCTTGACACAGGTAACAGTAAAAAAACTATCAGCTACATGTACCTTCAACGCTTTTTGCTTTAGCGATGGATTAACAGGCCAGCTTCGAGCCACACGCATCCTTTCCATGTTGTGCTTTCCTTCTTGAACTGATAAAGCTTTTTGTTCCTTTGCGCTAAGATCGAACTTACTTTTCAGTAACAAGCCGTAACCAACAAAACAACGATGTTTTTAGCAAGCACAAGAGTTCTTTTAGTTTGAGAAGGCTAAAACATCAATCTCTTAATACTGATCCTTTTCGAAAGTGTCGATGTTCGGCTTTTGGAAGACTGAAAGCGATCAAACAATGAACATCATTACATTAACTTTGACTGGTTTCACCTGCATGATTTTTGCGCAATCATCATGTTTTGACTAACCAATCAAAACGCATAAAATGTTACAGTTGCGCATTAGCCAGTAACAAAGATAAAAAAGCTACAACAGCGAATTATCAATCAAAAGAAAATAAAGGTAATTTACATTTTTCGGTTGAATTTGAAGAAATTAACTTTTGAAAGAAACAAGTAATAACAAGCGGTAAATTGTACCAGCAGTGAATGTCGTGAACTCAGTGCCCCTGTTTTCTGCTCTAAATGCAGGCCAAAATAGGACTAGTTGGGTTTGTGACCTGGCCTGGTCAGGTTACCTAGTTAAGAATTCTGGGAGTGAAGCGGAAAAGTCAGTTAAATCGAGAGTCTGTTAAGAGGACTTAGGAGTAATTTAAGAAAGCTATCAGTTCTTTTTCTTTGGCTGTTATTAATCCTTGATCTAGTCGAACAATTAAGGAGACCAGATGTGAGTATGAACTATGATTTTGTCGGTTCTGATTTGTTTTCTATATTTAATTTGTAATTCAGCCTATTTTTCGTTGTTCTTTGAAATTCTTATAGTTTTCACCGCAAGATTCATTTCAAGCATTTCAAGAATTAAAGTCGCTTTTTATATATTTGTGCTGTTGACTATGGTTGACACTGGCGGTTTAGACGGATTAAAGGCAATGGGGCAGATCGCAACAGTGGTTGAACCATATATCAACTGTGGAATGTAAATGAAGCAACGTAACTTACCTGCTTTTTTACACAGTACAGTGAATAGAGCAACATAATGGCTATCAAGTGTTAGATTTTATTTACGTTTGTTATCGATGTAGTTAAAGAATGTAAGGAGTTGATGTTTCCAGAATTAGCCTTCACAGCGAAAACTTTTCATCAACTCCAGGTTAAAATATTTAATGCTTCGACTGTTAGACCTTTTCCAGAACTTTTAATGAACTCTAGGTTAAAATATTTGATGCTTAGATTGTTAGCCTTTTTCCAAAACTTTTAATGAACTCTAGGTTAAAATATTTGATGCTTAGATTGTTAGCCTTTTTCCAGAAACTTTTAATGAACTCTAGGTTAAAATATTTGATGCTTAGACTGTTAGCCCTTTTCCAGAACTTTTAATGAATTTCAAGCTAAAGTGTTTGCCTTAAATAGTGTAAAGAGCTTAGTATGTTTGGTGTGTTAGTCCTCTGTTAGAGCTTTTAATCAACTCTAGGTTAAAATGGTTGATCAGGTCAGGATATTTCACGGAAAAGATCGTTACCGGTTACGAGTCGGTTCCGTACTAGTAAAATGACGGAACCGAGAACGGGTTTCCGATGGCGATATGTGTCAACACATTTATTTTAATCAAAAGAAGAGTACATGGAGTTCAGATAGCTAGTTAAATATACCGAATAACTAATTTAAGATATCAATGTCTAAAATACGTAGTAATGTTTGCTAACTAAAATGTACTTGATATCTCAATAGACACTTTATTTAACGTCAATTGCGAAGGGAGTGGTTGCCCATTCTTCCTAGCCAGAGGCTAATGTTTAATCGCTCAACGGCTCAGATGTTGGCGTGAAAGTCGAATTTGCAGAGGGAGGAAAACCGGAGTTCCCGGAGAAAATCCCTCGGATTCACATTGAGATCGGCAAATCTCAGCCCACATGCCGAGCACAGGAATCGAACCCGGGTCGTAGAAGTAGGAGGCACGACTGATGACCACTGTGCCAACCTGATTATTCTCCTTTTTCGAAAAATGACTTTCATGATCAAAATTTAAAGAACCAAATCTAGTGGTCTCCGTCAGTTTCCCATTAATGTGATGCACGAAACGGAAAACTGGTTTCCTCAAATTTCTGAAATCTCTGACTTTGTTGATCATCACTGTACGTAGTGAAAGGAGCTGAAGTTTAGAGAGTAAGTCCTTCGTTAGAGTTTATGTTCAGCTCTAGATTTAACCCTTTCACTACCAGTTGTATAGCTGAATTCTCCCAACTTGTTCTCATACTTTCTATTGAGCAAGTTTGAGAGAATTTTATTTTCAATCTTTAGAGTAGCTGCTTTGCTTGATCAATTCTTAATTTCTCATAATTAAATGTTTAATTTTGTATGTGTTATGTTAGAAGTTGGGTGTTAATAACTGATTGGGACTATAAGAGTTAAGTGTGTTCCAAAAGAAGCTTCACATTGTACTAATTGACATTTTGAAATCACATGATGACCACATTGATGTTTCTCAAATAAGCACAGCTCTATGGAATCGACAACTTTGAAATTTTTGTATGGTTGCTTCTAGTTGGTTCTTTTTTTCCTGATTAGCGATTTTGTCCTAAAACTTTTTTTCCTATTCTTAATTAAACTTTTCAATTCTTTTTTTTTCACTTTCCAGTTATTGATTCCATAAAATTAATATATGCCGACTGATCCGCCTCGATTAGCTAATGTTATTTGCGGATCAGCCTGCAAAAACATGTAGAAATTTTGAGATTGCTATGCAATAAAGTTGAAGTTGAAGTACGTTTGATAATCGCCAATGTAGAGTAACAGGCGGATATGTTCTGAGCTCATTCATCGACTCTGTAGGTTGAATACGTTTGACCTTGATCATAACTGTATTTATTACATAGATAAAAGTGTTTTACTTTAAAATAACCCACTCGTAAATTTCACTGATATAAACTACATCCATATCCTCACTATTGAAGATATCGCTGATGTCATTCCTTTGTTTTTTTGTCTTTTTCGCTTAAGTTTTCTACTTTCGAAACATTCGTATCTATGTAATAAAAAAAAAATTACACGTAGACTGGAACATAACTCGAAAAACTCGACTCGAAAAACCAAATTCACTCGTTCGCTGCGCTTACTCAAGAAGATAAACTTCATATGTTCTCCTTACAGTGTAATATCCTCTATTTATATGCTGAAATTTAGAGTGTCAGCTCTTTGTTAAAGCTTTAAATCAACTCTAGCTTGAGCGCTTAATCATCTTTCATGGTAATGTAAGGATATGACATTACTAGCGTTATGTTACTCTCACATAGGGCTAACTAACCCTTTTAGTCCAAAAGTGATTAATATGTCACTTCTCCTTACCATACCATTTCACAAATCAGCAGACAGGAGATGAGAAAAGTTGACCTAATAGAAGGTGTTAATTTGATAAAATCCAAATTCTCTTAACTTATATAAAAGGGAATGCTATAGCAACTAGGGAGAATTAGTAAATGGATCTTAGAAGATAAAGGGCTAACACTAAAACGTTAGCTCCTTTCGCAAATGATTAAACAAATTCAATGATTGACTTCGGTTGTAGGCTCATTAACTATTCTTTCTTTTGTGAGTGAGCTGAAATGGAAGTGCGAACTCTGTTACTTGACGGTACGTGATCGAGTAAAATACCGAAATAACTTTAATACAGGTAACAAATAGGAACGTGGTTTCCATGTAGTTACAGCAATAAAATTCTTACCTTCGACGAGTTAAACAGAGCAAATGCTTTTTCTTTAACCGTTATTAATTTTCAAAACGACCCTGTGTTACTCTTATAGACCGATGAATGTCTACTTGGGCACCCTGTGGCTATTGGTAACATCCCTCATCTTCTTACACAAACCCATGACAAAGTAGATACCGCTAATATCAACTGTAGCTACAAAATCAACGTGCACTTACCGCCAGAATTCTGTCCCCGATCCGAAGATTTGTAGTTGCTGCAACACCATTTGAGACAATCTAGATAACAAAGGCATTTCATAAGCATTAAGAGAAGAAGAAAGAAGCGCACATTTACAAAAGAACATTAAATATCACCTAAATCAATCGGTTTAATATGAGTGTAGTTATACAACAGTTTTCAGTGGAACACCGTCAAATATGCCACAAGCAGTTTATGTTTTTCGTTTTCTAAACGAAGTTATGAACATAAGTCTTGAAAAAGGTAAGTATTGCATTAAGGCTCCCGTCATTTTTTTCTAATTTAGTACACTTTATTTTGCAGCAGGTTACAAAACAGCAGTAATTAAACTCGAAACAGTTAGAAGTACATTTCTGTTGCCAAAAACATCGGCGTGACTTCACTTTGAGATGGAGCAACTTCAACACGGGGCGACTTCACATCACTTCACTTCTGTTTTAGTGGGGCGACTTCACTTCATTTTACTTCTGTCTTGGTGGGGCAACTTCACGTCACTTCACCTCAGTTTGGGTAGGGCAACTTCACTTCACTTCTGTCTTGATAAGGTGACTTCATTTTAGTTCAGTTCACTTATGTTTTGGTAGGGTGACTTCACTTCACTTGTTTTGGTGAGGCGACTTCACCAGTTACCTTTTCCACATACACATGAGCCTATAAATATATTCCAATCGTTAAAAAAATACAAGTGACTAATTCAGTCACTTCCTTGCATTTTTATCTGTTCACTTTTCATGTCTCAATAAAAAATAATTTTTACTTAAGACAAGAAACTCTCACAACGCTGAACAACAACTTTGGCTTTATTTCGGAAACGTACGCACAGACTTTTGGCGCCATTTCGATAATCATTCGCAAGTAATGGCGGGAAGGCCGGGGGAAAGACTATCCATTGGATAATATAATACGCGAAACGGATTTCTAGGCCTCTGATTGCTTGTATTTTTATGGCACGTGATAAGTAAATTTACTCATTAAGTACTTCATTTGTTTTGAGTGAAAACAAATATTTAGAATGTGTTTGTTTGGGCCTATTCCGGAATAGGAATACATAAAAGAGACTTAGTTGAATTCGTGTGGCTGCTTTTCCTGCAAAGTTACAAATAAAACATGTCTTAGCGATAAAACTCTTTTCAATTTCAAATTTGAAACTAACATTTCATCGCCTTAACAATTTGTAAGGAAATTTCAAAACTTCACTCTTAATCCGGCACAGTTACAGGAAAAGGCTCAAAAGAACAGTCTCTTTAGTACTAATATCGGCATTGTGCACTTTTACAGACAATAATTTCCGAGTTTTTCAACTTGAAAAAATTATTTTTCCAGAATAAACCCGAAATTCTATCTTGGCAAAAAATAGGAACGCAAAGCGTACATGTGTCTACTGCCTTATTTTGGTGCATATTGCTTTTATGTGGGGGAAACTGCAACAAGACTTGACCTTGTTGAAATCACACTCTGACACACGTGAGTCCCTCGTGCGACTTCACTTGTGATTGGTCGAAATTAAACACCTGACCGACTCTCCTCGGCATCACCGATCACTTATTGATTACCGATTGCATATCGACAAGTTAACAAACTTTTTCCGTCGTAGTGTCTACCTGCGTTTGCGCAGTTGACACAAAAACGAAACTATATCACGCTGTTACTGCCACAGTAGCAGAAACTAATATTGAATACTTAGAACGGTACAATAACGAGTCAGATGCTTCTGCAACTTTTAGTTTATAAGTTTATAAGGATAATGAAATTCTTTCTACAAAATTCTAGGATCTTTACAGGAGTACAAGATCAGAGTCCTGGAGTTGTAGGTCAAGGAGATAATTCAGAGGTTTCAACGGAAGGCAGCTACCGGCGATGGACCGCTGGCCTAGTTCGGACAAAAAGTTCAATGTTTTAGACTGACTGTGCATCCGACTTTTCCTAGAAACTTTCAACTGCTCTCTATGTTGAAAGTAAAATAGCCTTTCTGGGTTTACTAACCAGGAATTTTAATTCCTAAATCTCCGAATTATAGCAACTTTTTTTTTAAATTGGAAGCAATATACAGAGCAAATTAATGAAAGTCGCACCTACTATCGCATCAAGTTTCATCGCGCACGTTACAGATGGGAGATCCCTGTCAAAGTTGTATAGTGTATTATTTGCATGACACTGCACTCCAAGACGCAGCCTGCTACTCAAAAACAAACAAAAAGCTCTGGGAGTAGTGAGCAGTATGTGATGATTCTGACAGAACACAACGACTTTATTTAGATTTCAAGTATTATTTAACAAGCCAAAGGCCTACTAATATTTCCAACGTGGACGAAGACCTCTAATGACATGGAAGACACAAAGCGACACACATGAACACACAGATATGTCTCAGATGGCCTATGGGTTAAAGTCCTACCCCGAAAATATGCGAAGGTTTAATTACTTGCAGATGTTAGAACAAAGAAAGCACCTTCTCATCTAGAAAAGCACTCAGAGAGCACAGACCTCTACCAAGCATATTATGATTGCAATGTTAACGAAAAATTGAAAGTGATCCAAAATCCAGGATTTCTTCCGGATCACCCTAAAAATTTGATCAGTTCTTCCATGTCCCATTTCTGACAATATCTAGAAATTTCATCAAAATTCGTCCATAACGTTTTGAATTATGTTACTTACTAACTAACTAACTAAATTACAAACAAATAAACACCAGCAAAAACATAATCTCCTTGGCAGAGGTAATTATTTTAGGATCCAGAATTTTGGTCCAGCAGGAAATCGAATCCAAGCCTTTCGCACGGTCGACTGACGCCTTAACAACTAACCAAAAGGATAACAAATATTAATTCGCAATGGAGAGTCTTTAATAAGTAAAATATTATGAAACAAAAATGACATTGCTGAATGATTTCCCAATTATAATACATTTTAAGATACAGTCAAAGAGTTGTAGGTGAGCACAAAACACCAATGACAAACGCTGATAATTGAAAAGCTTACACTGGTAAATATAAAAGATTAATTATAAATAACATAAAAACTGAATACGTTTTAATCGATCAAGCCTTCAAGTGATTGCGATATTTTGTGGGCTAACAGATAACAGAACTTTGAAGCCAGTTTTAACTTATGATGAAAAGAACACCTGCGAAATAGTTTGTAAAAATTTTAAAGTTAACCGTTGAGTTGTAAAATTTAAAAACAAGATTGCTTATAGATCAAAGGTTATTGTATTTAAGCACACTTTACAGAGCTTTAGAAAGAGATAAATTACAGTTTCTAATGAAACCAAACCTTTTTCAAAAACAAAACATTGAAACATCAATTACTAGCAAAGCATGTGTGCTTTTGACAAGAAAATTAAACAAGAAATTAAGAATTCCACGTTCTGCTTAACAATAGGTTTCTTAATTTTAAAGAAAACCTTTTGAGCGCATAGCAAACTTTCCTCTTTACAAAATGTTATTCCTAATAAAAAATGCTAGCAATTTGATAAAGATTGAATAGAGGCAAATCGTTACCGTTTTGTTACTTGACGAGCGTTTCATTTTGAACTTGTTGATGCCAGGTTATCATAATAATTCTGCGTTTTTTATTCTTTATCATTTGCCCAATTTCACTTCAAACAAAATTTAATAACCTTGCGTTGCTCTCTATTTGCATAATAGTAGAATCTATCTCGACCTTAACAAGTAACAGAAAAAATTACAATACTTAATCAACGGCAAACTCCTTCTGGGATCACAAGGTATTGTTGTGTAAACACAAAGTCAATGCAGAATATCCTTAAATTATTAAAACAGAGATTCAAGAGATATTTGCTAAACAGAGTCGTTACCTTTTGACTGTTTGTCTTGTAAGCTACCTTTGGATTTCAAGAACTTTATCTCTTTGTACAAAGAATTTAAATTCATCAAAATTTCAACCCAATAACGGAGATTAACAAAGCTGAGTTTTTTGTTATTATTTTTTACATTATTTAATCTCCAGTGGTATAGTGGTAGTGGTAGTGGTAGTGGTACTGCTTTATTCGCATGATAATAGTAAAAAATATTAATCGTTGCTTATTCTTTCTAGCGATAGGCTAGTGTCTTACTGCTGGACGGGTCAGAACTGGGAGTGAAAGTCGAATTTGCAGAGGAAGAAAAACCGGAGTACCCGGAGAAAAACGACAAATCTCACGCCACGTACGGAAGTCGTAGAAGTAGAGAGCGCGAGTGATGACTATTACGTAAACCTGATTCCACTTGATTTTTTCTGTGTAGTGACTAAAGATGATGAGATACCATGAAAACAAGAGCATTACAATCAATCGAAAACCTTGTTCGAGAAAAACATTTTTCATAATGTTTAACGAAAACCAGACTTCTCACGAAATACTCATTTGTATAAATTCTTCTTTTAAAAAAAACTGAATGGAAATATCTTGTCATTATTACATCTCGCACACAGCAGTCAGTTCACGGACATACACAGTTCTACACATGTGCAATAAGCTCATTCGAGCACATATAAACAAAATCGCGGAATAAAACTTAAAAATTGGAGTTTAATCAGGGAACTTGCCAGTTTATTACCGAGGAGAGTTACATGTACGGGCTATATATATTTGAAAATTGTAGATCTCAATCTGACTCCGAGAATTTTTCTCTGGGTACTCAATTTTCTTCCCTCCGTAAATTGGACTTTCACACTAAGAAATGAGACGTTGAACCTCTTTAACACAGCATAAACAGGCTCAGGTTCCTACCGAAGATAAGATACACTTCTTACCTTGGAAATAAAGATTCCTGGTTCGTCAACTCCGAAGGGATGGCTAGCATGATCAGAGCCTCCCACAATACTAAAGCCAAGCGGATTGTTTCCCTTCATTAATACAATTTCCTATTTGAGAAAACAAAAATGATTTAGATCGCGAAAATTACTTTACAACAATACAAAAATCTATAATCGGGGCTATGTTACATCGATTTTGTTGTTTTCGGCCATTTTTTCGCTAAAATCACTATTAGGTCGTTTTACTTTTGCACAAAATGTTCCTGATAAACCGTGAGGTGAATATCTAATGAAATGTTTTAAAAATGTGCGACCCATCAAAATTTGACAAGTTCAGGTATAGGTTTTTAAGTTTTAATCCATTTCCATCCATGACCATCCGAAGTAACAAATAACAGGGAACAGAATATACGTGTTAATTTGGCCTTCAACAACAAACCTAGACCAGTATTTTGGAAGATTAATTTTTGAGCTTGGTTACAAAACTAAATCTATTTTTCCGGTTGGGTCTCAAAAAAGCCAGGAAAAGTAGACCGTTCCATTAACGGTAAAAAAAGGAAGAGAAGAAATCTTTCTAGCTGCATGGGGATCAGAACAATCACAGATTTCACGAGTTCCAAACCCGCTGAAATAGTTCTCCAGACTTTTCTTAACTTGGATCACAAGTCCCGAAAATCAAGATTGTACTGTACATTAAACGTTCTACACAATACATGCTGCAAATTACCTCGACAACGTATTCTCCATTTCTACTCTCAATGTGGTTCTCCACACTGTTTGCCAGGTCAGCCTGAAGATTTAGATAGAAACAATGGTTGTTTAGATTATTTCGACTTCATTACTGATACCATTAATAACTTATCCTTAAAATATATATTTTTTGCTTTGCTTTTGTTTTAATACAATCTAGGAAAGTGATCCGAAACACAGCAAGACTTGACTTCTATTTTCTTTACAGCGAACTCATGGTCCAGTTCCTCAAAAGCCGATTTGCAATAACTTGGGGTTAAGCTTTCAGGGAGAACTGAACCCCAAAATTGACTTTTCATCGTTTGAAAATTTAGGCATAGTAAAACAATGATATGAAGTTTTTTTACGCTGTTAGTTGAGCAGTTAAAACTAATTTAATGTTTTGCAACGAAAAAACAAGACTTTAACAATATTAGGATGATTAAAACGAGGAAGAAACATGGATACTGTGTGCTTTTAGCTTTTCTGAAAGAACGAAACTTCGTAAGAACTAGATTGAAGGAGGCAGCGTGGCGCAGTGGTCAGAGTTGGAGCTTTGAATGCGGAAGACCCGGGTTTGAAGGTTTTTAATATGACACCGAAAAGCCCCTTTGGGGAGTGTGTATTCTTTTTTGGTATTGCCAAAAAAATAACAAAATTTCGAACCTAACTGACATACATCATAACACAACGCCGACAATCTCATTTGCGACCACGGTATCAAACCTTTTCTTCAAAGAGTTACTCTACGATACAAATCGACTCAAACAAAAATAGATTAGTTGTAGCATACAGTTCTCCTTCAATCCCATGTCTTGTTTCCAACGTTACAGAGATGAATTTTAGCTCTTAACTAAGTTAAATTCCTGATAAGCCGGACGAGACCTTCTTTTCCTCCTAGGTAAACAAGTTTCAGCATGTGCTGGGAAATAACGTGCTATGGAGTAGTGTCCCGCCCAAGGGGAGTCGAAGACTCTCACCCGCTTAACACAACAAATATCGGTTGTAATCGCCGACTCCGTGGGTCACTTGCTTTGTAAAGAATTTTGCTATTAGCTCCGACATCAAACCACACAAAGCTGGGCCACAAAAGACAACAATTACCTGGTGTTCCTTGATCCGGCTGGCTACCGGGTCTTGTAGCTTGGATAAGGGAGTCATTCCTTTCTTGATAACACGATCCCTGTACACAACCAGCGTGATATATGACAGACTGTTCGTCAGCATTTGCACCGCCTCCTCGTGTTTGGCTGTTTTCATGTCTTTGCCGTTTATCTAAAAGGAAATGAAACTCGATTAGAATTTCATGTGAGTTTCAAAACAACAATAACTGTAACTACGGTTGCATTTGCAACTAAATTAGCCATTTGCGACTGAATCTTTAACAACGGTGATAATTTGCAACCAATCAACATCTCCGACAGCTAATAAAAAATATTCGTCAGAAGCTGCAATCTTACAACAACTTTTCAACTTTTTTAAAAACCTGTTGCAACCAAACTTTTGCGTCCTTGTAACGGTTTCGGCCTCCTTTTAGCGGGTAGACACAATGGCTGAAACTAACAGCATTTGTATGAAAACGCAATGGTAAGTTACGTTACATAAACTCTAGTTCTTAAAAGTTGTAAAACAGAAATTGCTAATTATAGACAAGAGAAATTTAAAGCCAATGTTTGAGGCTTCCAGCCGCAAAAACAAAGGAGTTCTAGACATCAAAATCCACTTCAAGCCAACAGAAAAATTTTAATACACGCACTTCAAATCAAGCCATCCGCCCAGTGTCAAAAACGGCTTTGTTAAACGAGAATTGCTCTTCGAAAAGCAATTTTGACTCTAACTTAAAAGATTTCAAAATACGCCTTTACAAATGAGGCTATTCACAAACATAAACAAAACACTGGCTGAAATTTAATTGACCATTTTACAGTTCCTGAAAGGTAACCAAGCTTCTACATGAAACTGAGACTTAGGGTGGACCTGACACAGTTAGAGATGTGGAAATTCTTTCTTATGATAATTATTTCCACTTCCTAACTGTGTCAGGTCACCCTAAGCCTCAGTTTCATGTAGAAGCCCGGTTACCTTTCAGGAACTGTAAAATGGTCTATTCGAAAACAGAAGTGCAGCACTAAAACATAAACCTAAAACTGAAAAGCACATTTTGCCTTTTGTAACAACATTCAACCCAGCGGCTCCCAGTATCAAATCAATTATTATGGAAAACTGGCATATCATTCAAAATCAACCGCTACTCAACTCAATTTTCCCTAGACCCTCAACAATGTCTTACAAAAAAGCAAAATCTCTCAAAAACATACTCGTACGAGCAAAAATTGAAATATAAAAAACTCCAAATTATACAACAGTTAACTGAGACAAGCTAACAATTTACATATTCAAATTGTGAGCAAAGTCGTGTAGGGCCATTACCTTTATTACACCGTGTTTTGAATTTTCCCCACAAATAGCTGTAATATTTATCGTCATAAAAGTACAAAGAAATGTATTGAAAATTTAAAAAAACGAGTTGACGCTTTAATGTTACAAACAGGCATCACATTTTGGCATGTAATTCAAATAAGTTTCTGAGTTTTTAATTTACGTTTCTAAAACTAGATTCAGTTAACGTAATTTACCAGTGCGTTTTCATAAAAATGCATATAATTTCAGCAATATTATCTACCCACCAAAATGGTGTAGAGCACTATCACAAGGTCTACTTCGAACATAATTCTACAGTTTCCTTCACCATATCATAATGATTATGATCTGATAAAAACACTGTTTTTCTGCTCGTTGGCTCACAACAGCAGACTTCACATAGTTTGTATTGTTGTTTCCCATCTGATGATGGAGATGATAATGGTAGCATTAATTATGATCGTGATGATGATGGTGATAATGATGGTAGTACTGATGATGACAATGATGAAGGTGATAATAATGGTAGTATTGATGGTGACAATAATGATGGTGATGATAATGATAACACTGATGTTGATGAAGATAATGATGGTAGTATTGATGATGATAATGATGATGGTGATGATAATGGTAACACTGATGGTGAAGGTGATAATGATGGTGGTATTGATGGTGACGGTGATAATGACAATGATGGTGATGATAATGGTAACACTGATGGTGACAATGATGGTAGTATTGATGGTGAAGGTAATGATCGTGATAATGATATAGTGATAACGATGGTGATAGCGATGGTGATAGCGATGGTGATAATGATGGTAGTATTGAAGATGATAAAGATGATGGTGATGATAATGGTAATTGTAACGGTGATAATGACAGTGATGACGGTAGCATCGACGATGGTAGTTATTATTGTGATAGTCATAATTACAAGAGTGCTGATGAAAGTGATGACATTTGAGGATGATGGCAAAAATTACCAAGCACATTGTTTCAGTGGTGAAGATTAAATTACGACAACAAAAATGCCACAGTAATATTAATAACAATATTGTTATTAACAACAACATTAGCAACATTAATAACAAGAACATTAACAAGAACATTAAAAAAACTATTTGAAAAGGAAAATTGCGCATACATAAGCTTCACTTACCGAAAGAACTTTATCTCCAACGTGTAACCTGCCATCTCTCTCTGCTGTACCTCCTTCGGCAACTTTGGACACAAAAACGCCCTTTGAAGTAAAACAAACACAAAAATTTACAAGTCCGATGTACAAAACTAAAAAACACTACAGCAAAATGTCAAAATGAATAAAAGCTTCCGAGGTAAAGGTTAGAGCACCTCAGTTTGAATACGAGTGACCCAGGATTTAATTTCGTTTCAGACTCAATTTTCAAGGCTTAACATAAGTATTGAAAAACGCAACCGATATCCAATTCTCAAGCACTGATTGGCTCTCGTAGCTAACGACAATTAAGACTATTGGTTAATTTTACGCCGAGTAAATATGAAGTCCCATTTTCAATCCAAGATGACGAAAGAAAGAAAAAGTCATTTCATAGATTTACAATCTTATTATTATAATAATAATAATAATTATTATTATTATTTTCATTATCATTATTATTATTATTATTATCATCATCATCAACATCATCATCATCATCATCATTATTATTATTATTATTATTATCTCTAATATCACTGTTTAATACTTTACAAATACAATAATTCTTTTCCTGATTGCTACAGAAATAAGTTAATAATTCATTTCTTTCTCAAAAGG
Source organism: Zoanthus sanctaehelenae (assembly GCA_028564885.2). Classification (NCBI taxonomy): domain Eukaryota; kingdom Metazoa; phylum Cnidaria; class Anthozoa; order Zoantharia; family Zoanthidae; genus Zoanthus; species Zoanthus sanctaehelenae. The sequence continues at coordinate 17,396 of JAOTRI020146603.1, forward strand.
TAAATAAGGAAATCTTTTTTCTTTTAAATTTCCCTCTTTATCCTAATAACAATATACAGAATTAACAGTTTTTAAATTTGGTAATCGATAGAAAAACCGCCAAGTCTACGTACATCATTTTTGTTTCTTATATATTGCAATAGATTTGAAAGCTTTGGTACAGTACCATTGCATCTACACAAAAAAATATAATATTTTGTAATTAATAGTAGGTAATTGACGCTCTTTGCAAAAGCTCCTTTATCAAATATACCGAGCTGGATGTTCGTTAAAGTAATTGGAAAATCCAACCTTGTTTCTGTTTGAACATATTTTTTAAATTTTTGCCCTAACTTAAAGATCGGAGGGCATTAAAAGAAGAGATGGTTTATTGTTTCTGTAGAGGAATTGCAAAAAGAACATGTACTGTAATCTATATATCTAATTTGGAACAGGAATTTATTTGTTGGTAGAATTCTGTGAAGGAGCTTATATTGGAAACAACGAAATTTAGTACCTTTTGTACATCGGATGTGATGACATTACGATGAAGTTGATAGTGACGACGAAATTCATAGTGATATTGTTGATAGTGAGGATGCTGATAGTGATGGTGGTGATGATGGTGACATCGATGATGATGATGATGATGATGATGATGATGATGATGGGGATGGTCGTGATGATGGTGATGATGATGATGATGATGATGGTGATGATAATAAAGGTGATAATTATGTTGATAGTGATAAATATGTTAAGAGTGATAAATATGTCGACTTTGATGATTACACTGATTTTGATGATGTTGATAGTGATGATAACTGTAATGCTGATTGTGATGGCCGTGATGATGATTGTCGCAATGCTTGAAAAAACCACAATGATGGTTAACAAACAAACGTGAAAAGTACCAGCCCTTTTATGGTGTGTGCTGTTTCGTTTTTGTCCCACAATAGCGAGAGTGTGGTAATTACCACTTTGACAATGATGCGCAGTACAAATTTTTCATTTTATGCGGTTGGCCACATGTCCTAAGCATCTTATGACTCTGTGAAAAATAGCACAGCACACAATTCTAAAAAGACTTTGAATAAGATTAATCAGTACTTTAAGCTCGGGCGCAGTCGGTAAGGACTCTACTTTCTAACAGCAAGGTCACCAGTTCGATCCCGGCATTTTGCCGAGATTTGAAAATTTGTGTTGCCTTCTTTTGTGTCTAAGCCAACTCAGCTTTCCATCCTCCCGGGGTAGGTCAATGACTATCAGCGTCTACTGGGAGCTAACCTGCGATGGATTAGTGTCCCGTCCAGGAAGAGCCAAAGACTCTCATTCGCTTAACACTACAGAAACCGGAGATAAGCGCCGGCTCCATGGGCCAGTAGGCTCGAAATGATTTAGCTTTAAGCTCCTGGCTTTTCAAAACATTGGGAATTATGCACTGCGCATGATTGAGAAAGTGTCTTATATGGTTCAAACTCCTATCCAAATGCATAAGCAACAATGAGTTCAACTTACTGGGTCTCCATCCTTATATGGTGTTGAGCCACGACCACCAGCTATACTAAAGCCAAGGCCTTTATCGGTCCGTTTAAGCGTAATAGTTTGTTTCTGGAACAAACAGAAAATACATCAGAGCACATTCTAAATGGCATTTTTCCCCACTTTTTCACAAGTCATAAATCTAACACCCAAGTGATGATATAAAGCATCCTATCGAACAGCTAATCAGTACAGGCGACATTTATCATGGCTGTAATATCTCCTAACAAAATTCTTACCGTTATTCAGGGTTTATTTTGAGGCTAAGGTCTGCTCCACCGTGGACATTCATTTCATTTTAGTGGCTGCAAGTACTTAGTACAAGCACGCAAAAGCTACGAAACAAACGATTACCTTCCCAGCAACATCCCACAAGCATTACCAATATATTCCCCTTTATACTTCTTGGGAGCCCGAATCTCCTTGTTACCTATGCAACGCTGATGAGTTATACTTGGTGAATACCATTTAAAGAACATCCCACAAGCATTATACTTTCACTCTTTGTTTTACGAATTACCTTATGTGTGAACGCGATTCTACGCGTTAGCTTTATCAAACGAATCAGACGTACTTCATGATTATTCAAGGAACAACCTTGCATGAATAACGACTTTATTTCCCTTTATTATGTTTCTCGAAAACCTGATCCTCGTTATTAGCTATGCAACGCTGACGACAATCACTTGTGCTATGTTTAAGCAATGAAACATACTTTTGTATATGTTTACCGGCATAATAAACCACACGGAATATAGGCACAATAAACGACAACTATTTTACCAATAATAGCGTACGAACCATTTCGGTTATTTTATTAAATTTCTGAGTTCCAACGTGGCCATGAAACCAATTTTAGTGGCTTGAACTGGCTTTATCTACTATCTATCTATGATATATATATTCCTTAACCCTTTCACTCCTTATCAGTTATCAACACTCAAGTTCTCCTTACATAACAAATACAAGTTAAGACATCAGGTAATGAGAAAACAAGAATTGATCAACAACATCAACATTACTACGATATCAAACAAGAATGAAGTAAACACAAGAAACACAAATTACAAGTCGTGATTACCTCTGGTTTGGTTTGAATATCTTCAACTTCTGGTTCAGGAGCAAACCGCACACCTGTCTTTTTAAACTCATCCTTTGGGAGCTCACTTATCTAGAAAGCAAAATAGCACAAGAGATTTAATCCGGTTTCTTTTAAATTGGAATGGTTTCTTTTGACAATCAGTGCTTGTTATTCTACAGTCTCACTTTCTTACTGAGCCTTTGTTCACACCTTAGCTAATAAATTTTTACCGAGTTGTAAGCTGTTGATACCAGAAGCGCTACTGGTTAATCCAGTAAAGGATATTAGCAGTTTTACTATAGAAAACCAGTTGCACTACTAAAGGAACTTACAATAAGAAATAGAGTTGGATAACAGTTCTGAACACAAATATGTCGATCATTTTTTCACATAATTGAAATTCAGTACTGGGCTACCAGTGGTAAACTCGGTTATAAATTTGTTTTTTTTTGTCAACGAGACAAGATGTTTATCTCATAGTTCCTTGCAGTGCCAGCTGTGTTGTGAGAAGAAACGGGACCTGGAACAACAGGTAGCCCAGTGAACACTTCTAGAGCGTCTTGTTATATAAGAACAAACTACAGTGCTATGTTGTAAAGAGAAGAGGGACCTGGAACAACAGGTAGCCCAGTGAACGCTTCTAGAGCGTCTTGTTATATAAGAACAAACTACAGTGCTATGTTGTAATGAGAAGAGGGACCTGGAACAACAGGTAGCCCAGTGAACACTTCTAGAGCGTCTTGTTATATAAGAACAAACTACAGTGCTATGT
>JAOTRI020146604.1:0-10451 GCA_028564885.2 Zoanthus sanctaehelenae
GGTTCCTGGGTGCAGCAACGAATTGTGATTGGCTAAGGAAATCACGCCACTGTCAAAACGCCATTTTGAATTTTTTTACTTCGGCTGATGACGTCAATCGTGCATCTGTCCTCTAATAGATCATAAGCAAAAACCAATCAAAATCCGTGAATATCTTGGGTTATTATATAAATATAAATGGCCAGCTAGCTGTGTGGAACGTTTTTCAATTAGTTTAAAAGTTTATTGAGTTGTAGAACTTATTTTATTTTATTGCCAAAATCAAGTAAGGGTGATCAATTTTACTCCCAACTTTTGGTAAATTTCAGTGAATGTTTCGTTACTTTTAAAAACTCCTATTTATGTTGTTGCGCTCAAGTAATCTGGAAAATCTATGTATGTTTTAATGTACAGAGCTTGCGCAAAGTGATAGCCGTCCTTCAGGTTCACTTCGAGAAGCAAACATAACTATAGCTTTTCATTATTTTGATCAAACAACTCAATGCGTCGCTTTTTTTAAAAAAAATGATAAAACTCCATAAGAGGTCTCGCACTTTTTAGCTTTTGGCCTTTTAGAGAAACAACTGACGTTTTGGTTAATTCTCAGCAGCTTTTGTCCCAAAAAGCTAAAAAGATTCGAATTAAGAAGAAAAACATTTGGTTTGATTGGAAAGGTTTCATATATAGACCATCATTTCTAGGAGCCATTTCGGAAGAAGTGTGGGCTCTTGGAATAAGGTTAAATTGTAAACGAGGAAGATTCCTAAGGATCTCTTACGTCATAAAGATTGACTTTCGTATATAAGTAAGCCCCTTTGCAGTAAAACTCGCCTTGAAATTGGTTCGAAGACAATCGAAATAGCGATCGTGAGCTTTACTGTAATTGCGTTTACATATATGGAAGTGAAAATGTATGATGTATGAGTGTCTCAAGAATCTTTCAGATTTAATCTCACTACATATGGACTCTTATTATAAAATCCATACAAAATCTTTCTTTGGTTTTAAACTTCCTAACTTACATTTAAAATTATGAATATTTTGCAAAGGACTCTCTTCATCTTGCCGCAACAAATGACGACGAGTATTGAGCCAAATTTAGTCTCTGATGCGTCCTAATAAATAAGCGACAAAAGATAAAACTATTTTCTTTTATGAATTCATTCATTTTACATACTAATTCATAAAAAACGATTTAAGATTTCTATTTGAGCCATTTATCAAATTCAGTTTTATAAATTTTATTTCAATAATAAATAACTAGCTAAACAGGTACCCGTAAGGCGTTAGTCCCAAAAAGGATAACAAATGATGCTAAAAAAATAAATTATTTCTGATATGCCGTTGATACAATTGCAAACCCATATGTTTTTTTTTCACTTTATCTACTTTATAAAAGCATTTCACGATGCGAGCAACTCGCAAATTGCTTCTTGAAGCACAAAAAGTTTTGATTTACGATTGTGCTTTTTTTCATGACATTTTGAATAGAATCTAAACTTCCAACTTAATTTTTGCAAGCGCGAAGAGATGCAGCTGGTGTATGATAAAAACAAATAAAGATTGCACAGGCGTAAAATGAACATCTTGTGCCGGAAAATGAACATCTTTAGTATCATAAACCGCAACTGTTTAATTTGGGACTTTAAAAACGTTTCATTACAAATATATAACAAAAAATGGTGGTTCGTGACCAAAAAGAAAATGCCACATCTGCATCGATCTGAAATCTAGCCTGGTTGTCACCACTTGACGTCACAACGTCAATATGCCATGTTCCAATCTCGTTCTCAGGGCCCTTTCTAAAAAAGGATTCTCGAAACGAGGTTGGCTATGTTCAATTCTTTTCATTTCCAAGCCTTTTGTTTTTACCCTGACAGATTTACCTTCATAGGATTGAATAGCTTGAAAAGTCTTCACTTGTTTGTATCGCAATATGCGCTTTCTGTTTCCGCGGTCAAAGTGCAATAGGACACCAAACAAAATGTTAGTTAATTAGTTCTGTTTCTTTTTTACAAAAATTCAGATCAGCGATTGGCTTAAATACCTTAATATTAGAGAAATCAAACATATGAAAAATAAATATAGATTTTAGCTTTCTTTTTAATGAAAATTATAATGAAGTTTTTTATGTACGAAAAAAGTGTTTTCATGCTCGCTTAATTAAGATTAGAACACAATTGAGAAGCTTTCAAAAGAAAAAAGTTATCTAAACTCTACTCCACAGTTTGGCCTGTGGAATGTTTGCCATACATCACCAAGCTCCCACATGCATTCGGTGGGAGCTTAGCGTTACAGCAGTTCTCTGAACTCACCTTTGCAACTCGTTGCTTGTAACTGAAAAGCTATAACGTGCTGATGAGTCCCAACAAGGACGAAATAGCTGTCCAAAGTTTCCCCAGCTACTTGCTCTTAAGTTTCGCGGGTGAGGCTGGTTTTTCACTTGCGTCAGAGTTCTAGGAAAACCGTGGAGTAGAGTTTAGGTAGTTTTAGCTTATGAAAGTATTATAATTAAGCAACACTTGTCGCGACATCCAAATGTTTACTTTTAAAAACAATACAAAATTTTACATATTATATAAAAGCTAGACAGGGAGAAGAATGAATATTGATTTCCCTATTTTTAATACATACAAAAAAATTTAATATAAATGAGATTTTGTGGTCCCTTACGTTATACAAATATAAATGAAATCATGTTGTATTGGTTAGCCTCTACGGCTTTCGATCGATTCTCGCCGATCAATTAAAACCTTCGTGTCAGCGGACTCACGCCGTGAGGCAGAACGGCCCTCTTCAGTTTGTTGAATTTGTACCATCCTGTGTTGAATTTTTACTATTTTAGCCTGAAATCTCAGGATTCTTTCTTGCAGTCTCAAAATTTCATTGGACACTAAAGGATTGCTTAGTTTTGTGCTTTCTAATGGTCTTTCGAATGGATGATCAATTCGAATGGTGACGTGGTTAGTACCGCTAGCACCATTTGACGCAGGCGAAGATCTAACGCCTTTTGAAGTTAGTTTACCAACTACGGCGTCTGTGACAGGTGTAGAAATTTGCCTATTATTCTGAGTTACTATTTGAAAATATTCAATGTTCTTTGGTGGGCTAGATGAAGCATCGGGAATATTGTTTCTAGAAATGGGCAACGGTTTACGAGTTCTGGGTAAAGGAATTGGTTTTTGTGTTGGATCAACATTAGACTTAGAAATGTCTTCTTGTTCAATCTTTTCAGCCTTGATTTCAATATTCTGCGGTTTTTCTTTTGAATCTAATTCCGAATTTCTTCTTCTCTTAACTTCTACACCACTTTCGGAACTAATTCTCGCATCGTTATCAGTTTTAGTTTTAGCGTGTTTTTGCTTTTCAAAGTCTTGCTTAAATTTAGTGATGCTTGGCCGTCTCGCTGTGGGCTTTCTATCTGTCACATAATCTATGCCAAAGTAATGTCCCCAGGTTTGCCGAATAACTGGCGCCACTAAAGTCCAGATGTAAACAAGGCAACAAATATAACTCGAAGCCATTTGAACCCAAACCGCTGCCCAGTTCTTAATCAGCTTTTTTAAATCAGCTTTTTCATCCGGGCTATGCCAATTAGTGACGACCATCATGATGTGAAGAGAGGCTAGAAATAGCACAAAATGAAAAAACGAATAGCTATACGAAACTGGTTGTTCATCTTCATTGTTTTCCTTATCTGTTTTACATTCTCGTTGTTTTGCACTCGTCCTTAACGTTGATGTGTCTGCTAGAGCCAGTCCTAAATGAGCAAGCTGTGACGTGCTGGAACGCACATTAAAAGCAAACGCTAATAGTGAAAATGTTAAAAAGCAACCAAATATTCCATCACCATTCACTCCAGATGCTTTGTCGTACTCCAATATGACATCACCGAGTGGATTACACTTTGAGTCTGGCTGAGTAGACAGCGTGTTCCAAGTTAGGTACATTGTATAAACTGTCACCACAGAGGATTGTAGAAGTCCGGCTCCCTGATTCTCGCTCTGCACTCTGGGTAAAATCGACACGATAGTTGCTATCACGCAATGTGCTACATTAAAACTGATGTAAAACGTGTTAGCCTTGCAAGATGACATATCTTGCGGATTGGTAAAAAATAAGTAGAACAGAACCGCTGCTCCAATAGAGATTGAGTAAACTAGCGCAGTCGCAAAAGCGAGAGCAAAATACCAACACTTTGTGTTCACAGTATCCATCTTTTCAGCCCATGAAGCGCTCCACGAGTAGCCAAAGTCAATAACAAGTACTATTTGTAACAAAATAAAAATAAAACCTCCAGTAAGACCTATATACATCCAGATTCTCCAGAATAAGCTTATATTTGGAAGGTAAAAGGTAACAGCTGTTATTCCTAGAAGCACCATAAGTTTTATGTACCAAAATCCGTTGTGGAGTCTCGCACGAAACTCGCTTGTTGAATTCACATTTAACATAGTTACACCAAGTATCAAATAAAATATTGACGTGGCGAATGATATTCTGTAAACAGCGGAATATCCTACTAAGCTATCGCACATTGTCTTTCTTGTCAAACCAGAGCAAAAGTATGGAATCCTGTCAAGGTAAGAACGCATGTTTGGAACTAGCATTATAAAACAAACGATTGTGCTCAAAATGAGGAAGATTGAGAACAATAGTCGAGATCGAAGTCCTTTGAACTTTCTCTTGAAGAATAAACTACAAGCAGCTGAGCCCGCACAACAAGCGACCTCGCTAGCGACCTCGGCAACCCCAAGAGTCTGCAAGGCTGCTCCCATAGGCACCCATATAGATTGCTCTTAATGTCACGCAATATATCACTTTATGTAACGCAATAAGCAGTTATGCGTCTGATTCTGTCTTATCAAAAGGCTGCACCTCTAAGTTCCTTCTTGTTTAGTTCCAAAGTTCGCACGAAGCACTGAAAGTTGGTAAACTTGGTTTGCAACTTTTGCAAGAAGTCACATTACTTGTGATCGTGACAGTTCCACAATATATTTTTGAAAATAATCTAGGGTGCTCTCTTCGTATAGATTATTGATTGAGCTACCTCGAACTTTAACAGATGTAGAAACGCTTTAGTTTTGAGCTTCAAATTACAATCTTTTGCCTCAAATCAAATGAACCTCAAAAAGAGGCCCTGAGAAACTTTGTACTGTACTTCCAAAACATAAAACGTCCTTCCTAGCTGTAAAGACTAAGATTACTAATATTTATCAGTGAAGGTGTAAACAGGCTTTAGATTCTTTTCCAAGTGTATCAAAGTAGCAAGCTACAGTAAAGGATTACGTAGTTGCAAATATAAAACACTGTGTGGAAGTTTTCTTGACAAGCCGACGCTATTTACGCTTGAGATGTAAATTCGTATACTTTCCACAGTTTCTTGTCGTATTACTGTTCAAATTAAGGCAACGTTCGTTATTTAACTGTAGACTCTTGCGGCTGTAGTTGTAATAAGTCAACAACAGGTTACGTTGCAAGCACTAGAGCTTTCAATCGCTTTGCTTCAACACTTGATTCAAGGATGATGAAAACGTGATCTTAGCAAAAGTCCTTGTGATGCTTTTTCTTCCAATTTTTTACAAATGCAGCCGTTTTTCTTCGTACGTTACAAGATTCCAACGTTTTTCCTTTTCCAAGGCGTGTCAAGAGAAATATTTCAGTCCGTTGCAAGATTCTCTTTTCGCGCCGTGACGCCACCTGCTAAAACTGGTGGCAATGTGACCTAGGAAAAAGTAGATTGATATCGAATGTCTCCGAGGTTTCGGTCGATGTTCGTTATGTTTCAAAAACTGCTGTGCTTAAGCTCGGTTTACGCTTGGAAAGATGTGGAAGAAAAATATTTCTTAGCAACTCGCTCTGCCGAAGAAGAGAGCATAAACGATTCGAGTCAAAACGTTTCTCGATTCTATTTAGTTAAAATAGAGTTTTGGAAAACATAACATTCGTATAAACTTAAGTTTATATTTAGTATTACTATTTTTTTAGCTCCATTCACTCTAAACTTACTCTAAAAGTAATTTCTAAAAATGATGCTACAGTTATATCAACAAACGAAACACGGCTTAAAATCTAACCATGTGAGTAAAGTGTATTTTTGTGGGTGATAAAATATGAAATAATTTTTTTCATTTTTAAAAAAAATAAACTAGAAATTGCAACCAGTGAAGTTGTGTAAGATGTTATGAATTACATGACGTGCAAGTAGATTGACTCGAAGAGGAAGATCACAGAACTTTATTACATAACGTTGTTTAAAATTATTGTCCACAAATAAATTCTAACAAGGCGGAGTTTTTTCTGCTTGCCTTGAAATGCTGTCCCACATAGTATAGCAGCAGTAAAGCTCATGAGAGTCGCATGAGTACGGTAAAGAGTAACAAAATTATTCAGTTAGGGAAACCTAATAATTAAGTGGTTTTTGAAGGACCTATTTTTTGTTCAAGGGTTGGAAACAAATCAGTTCAAACGTAGTCATCAGATAGCCTTTTTTGCGCCGGAGCAGAGAAATAATGACAATTGCAATGGTTATAGAAAATAGTAACAGAAAGTGGTTTCGTTCAATCGTATCACTGTTCATGTAATCTAATAAAACTGAGTAGCTTTTAGATTGAGTCAACCACTACTCGCACGTAATTTTCGCCGATTAGGCTCTTTTATTATAAGGATTTTTTTGAACCCAGGCCGGATATTCATATTTTTTGCCAATTTTATGCTGAAAACATTTTCACGAATTTTTTTAATTAGTTTCGGGAACATGGGTGAAATAAAGTTTACGTTTTTTAAAAAAATCTAGTAATAGATCTGCAATGAGCTTTGCCATTTGGGATTAGAGTGTAACTGCAATACATGGAATCAGTAATGGTTTGCTTTGAAACATGCATTATATATTATATAAGAACCGCTTAATTTTTCGAGACTTATTGACTCATTATTTCAGTTTCAAATTTTTCCTAATTCTGGATCTGAGCAATAGGTAGGGCATCCCATGGAGGTAGGTCATGGGCATGGAATACCTGACATTGATCTTTTAAGATGCTCTTCAAGTTCGGCCAATTTCAGGATTTTCACTCCTTATAAAAATGAGTGTATATTTGTCGCACGAAGCCGAGAGAGTTTGATAATGAAATTATTCGACGTAGAAGCATTTACATGCCACGATTCAATTCCTGTGTCTCTAAACTTCTTTTCCTTGCAAATAACAGTGATTGGTAGTAAGTCATGCAGTGTTTGAGGAACAGGTGTTGTGAATTATTAATGAGCTATCAGCGAAACAGTCATTGTTACAATAATAGAAGGTCACGAAGAAACAAAGGTACTTATTAAAATCCTCTAAACCTTGACTGATATTTGCGATAATGGTACACCAAGGACGAAACAGCGGTGACTCGACTGCAAGTGACCGTTCTTTAAACAAGATCTGTTGCTGCTGTGCGTGTTGTAAACTGGCTCCACCAACTGCAACAAGAATTCGATATATTTTGTTTTTGTTGGTGGTTTATACAATTTGTTTACTTTCGCTGATTCCAAACATCAGAGAGAAACTGGGACATTCCCTACCATTCTGTAAAACTCATATAGGAACACAGTTATGCAACAGTGCCACCGGACATGCTGCTGTTTATCGCTTAAGCTTTGTTGCGGGTTTGTTTTTCTTCTTGTTGTCTTTATTGCTAATGGGCGTACGGACTACTGATGATCCAAGAGCCCAAATTCATCATGGGTACTGGATAATTAAAACGCTTCTTTTCTCAGGCAAGTAAATAAGTAATTACAATCAGTTCAGACCTTTAGAAAGAAAAAAGAGACCACATATCGTGATGAAATACGGCTTAAGTCAACTTAAAGCAAATCGTTATGCTCTGTTCACATTTTAAAATGAAAAAAAGTGTGAATCAAAGATATCCCTTGGCCTTGGTAAGCACATGGAGTAAATAAGATACTGTGTCAGGAAGCTGTTGTATTTTGACTGTTCTTCATTGATTAATATGCTGAACGTAAATAAACCACATGTGCTGGTTTACCGAAGTCATGTACCGAACACCGAAATATTGAACGTCTTTCATTAGTAGCCGAATAAGAATGCACCTGCCGATTTTGAGACGATCAAAAATCGATTACAAATTTTTTATTGTTTACGCCTGACATCGTGATTCCCCAACTATCCCGATAGCTTTCCACGAGCTAAACACAACAAGACGATCGGAAATCGAATACAAATTTCCTATTGTTTACGCCTGACATCGTAATTTCCCAGCCAATATTCCGACAGTTGTCCACGAGCTAAAAAGCAAGACATGGGAGTGCCATCAACAAAAGCAATGCTAAGTGACTCATTTTCTATGTGATTTTTTATACGATGGCACATATTATGTTTTTTTCATTGATGAATTCATGGACTTGAAAAAGACATTGATAAAATGATTGTTTATCTCTAACGCGTCTGCGACTAAACTCTTATTGCATTCACAAATAAATTCAAACATGAAATACTTGCAGGTTGTGCAGCAGGCAGCGTTTTCATTCCCAGCTTGAATGGCAAATTCAATCGGATGTTGATGTACGTTGGTCTTGCAGGAAGTTTTCTATTCATTCTTGTTCAACTTGTTCTAATAATTGATTGGTCCTACTCCTGGTGCGAGACTTGGTCAAGCCACAATGGAGCCTCATCAAGAAAGGGAGAAGACACATGTAGGTAATAACGCCTGGCAGATTAAAATAACACGTTAATCAGGTTAGCACACTTTCTAAATGTAGGAATTAAGTTGACTGTGTCTTGGTGATCTTCTAAATTTTGAAACAATTGAAATGAAAGCCAAACACCTATCATTCCAGGACATATGCAGAAGGTAAAACCAAGTATATTTAGAAGTAAATACCTAGCACATTTAGCAAGTAACACCTAGCAAACGTAGGTGTAACATTTGGAATTTGTAGGTAATACTAGCTGGTACATGTAAAAGGTAAAACCTAAAATGTATTGCATATACTTCGCGGAAGGTAACACCTACCGACAAATAGGTGGTGGCACTTGGTACATTATGTAAAAATGCTAACTACATATAGGTAACAACACCTTAGACTTTAAAAAAATATATAACACCTAGGTATTAGGTCAAAAATGTGATATAACTTAAGACACGCTGGTGATACTACCTAGTACTTGTGGAAGGTATCGCTTTATAAATGTAGGTAGGTTATATCACCTGACACATGTAGATCATAACACCTGGTTCATTCACGTGACAAAAGCTACAATAGGAAAAAATTAACACCTTTAGCAGTTATAAGTCCCTGTTAGTACGTGGTATATGATACTGATAACGAATTACACGTATGTGAGAATGCTTGACTAATATCATATGCCCAATGTAGGTAGCAAAACCTCGAGTATATAGGAACCAACGATTGTAAACTGAGACAAGTTTGTTATAGTGGCACGTGTAGTAAGTAATCACTGAAAGGTGATTACACCTGAATCTTCAAGCTACCCGTCTAGACTAGCACTATGCTGCTCCTGCAAGCTACTTTTATTTTATATAATCTACCTTTCTTGATTTGAAATTTGCAATAAACTTATTAACCGAACTAAACTGGCAACGAAATATTTGGATTCATTCGCTGATTTCTACTGACAAAAATGCTTTTTATACTTACAAAAAATGGGTCCAGACTTCCTCAAGTGAACTGCAACACAGGTTAAGCACTAAAAGATTATGCCAAATACTCAAATCAAACTTCACATACCGTAAACGCTCTAATAAGACCCCCATCCATCCCCCAGACCCTCAAATTTAGAGAAAGAATTCTGAAACACTGATACGTCATACATTTTCACTTCCGTATATGTTGCAGTAAAGCTCGCTTTGCAATTGGCTCAAAATCAACTTAAATTAAAGACCATTGTTTTTTAACCAACTGCAAAGCTATTTTTACTGCAGCATGTACTGAAGTGAAAATGTATGACGTATCAGTGTCGCAGGAATCTTTCAGCAAATTTGCAATAAGCCCCCCTCTCTAAAAAGCATCCCCCCATTCCTCCCAAAAAATGAAAAGGCCAAAACAAACAATAAAGTGCAATTGTAGCGTTGAAAATATATATGTTTTAATCCCTTTCTTTACATTTCTATCGTTGATCTTCATGTGGAAGAGGATCTGAGTTTTCTTATCTAGTTCTGTTTAAAGTACTCCAATGACTACTTTCGACTGGATTAAAAAGTTGTGAATTCTTTTATCAGAAGCTTTAAATAAGCCCCCACCTTCCTTCCTAATACGCCCCCCACCTTCCTCTCTAATAAGCCCCTCACACTCCTTCCTAATACGCCCCCACCTTCCTCTCTAATAAGCCCCTCACCTTCCTTCCTAATACGCCCCCACCTTCCTTTCTAATAAGCCCCTCACCTTCCTTCCTAATACGCCCCCCACCTTCCTCTCTAATAAGCCCCCCACCTTCCTTCCTAATACGCCCCCAC
>JAOTRI020146615.1:0-10451 GCA_028564885.2 Zoanthus sanctaehelenae
GGCTATTAATGGGCATACAAAATACAGCTATATATATTGATTACAGTAATTCTGTGAAAAGTAATTGTTTTTAAGTACAATTAAACACAATGCCAAACTTATAAATTGAAAAGGAGGTTTGGTTTCTCAGTCAATTAAAAATGACAAGCCAAATTTCCCACAGAAAAATCGGTTGAGAGTAAAAAGTAACAAGAAGAACATAATCATGGACACACAGTGTTTTCAGGTTAAAACTCGTGAATTTTGCCAAAATCTTTGAAAGTATAATATTTGCCACTTTCTTTAGTAGTTTAGCTCATGCAGATAAATAAAGAATTCCTCAGCTTCTTTAACATTTGTTTAGACTGCATTTTAAACACTTTAAACAAGGCTCGACTTCAGAAGAAAAACCTTGGCGCCAGCTGGCTCCTAAATTTTAAAATTTGGTCGCCAGCTCCAAACATTAACTTGAAATTGTAGCATCCAGACTGGCGACCACGTGTGAAAAGTTAGTAGCCAGCCAACCAAATCAAGTCGCATTGGCAACTCCATTGGTCGCAACGTCGAGCCCTGTTAAAGCTAATTGAAATCACTGGATACAATTTTAATGCTCTCATTTTTACTCCAGCTAGTGCATAAAGTCCAAAACAGCTACATTTACTAAATAAAAGTATAATATCAATTTTGTAGAAAGTTTCAAATGAATTGATGCAAGCATTTTGTAAAAATTTACCACTGCAACACCCAAACTTTACTTTTTAATCTGAATTCTATAATTTAAACTTTTACATCATGCACATGAAATTACAGCATATATCTAATAAAAAAAGTTAACTGGTACAGCCAAGTTTAGTTACCTCATAAGACTAAAACTTGCCAAATTGCATTAAGAAATTAATGACCATTAAGGAAAAATTTTAAATTAGTCAGAAGTAAACTTTAAAACATCAAATAAAACTAATCATGATTAGCTACGTCTATCAAAACTATCAATTTTTTGTCTCTTTAATTTACTAAATCAAAACTAAGCATTTCAAAGAAACAATATGTTATATTGTACTCTCTAAAAGCACATTCGTATGATACAAGTTGACTTTTCTCTAACAGTACTTATAACATGTCATGAAAACAAATTAGCTGAGTGGACATAAAATCCTTGTGTTACTTCAAACTCGCTATAAATTTTGCTCTCAGTCATGTGCTGTCTAAATAGAGTCCTGAGATGAACCATAATCTTTTTTATTCACTAACAATTTATGTCAAATATAAAATATAAGACAGACAGTAATTATATATCAACAACCAAAGTGACCACAGAGTGAGTTCCAAGTCCACACATCAAGAATGAGTTGGTACTAGTTAGGAATCAACAAGTTGACAAGTTCAGATTATGAACTTTACGAAATGTTTCTAACATTGTTGATTCCACACATGCAAGCAAAGCAATGAAGTAAAACACATAGTATCTGCTTTAAGTTTACATTCAAACATGTTTAGATATACAGTAGAAGATCTATGAATGCCTGTTATGCTATATTGTCAGTAAAGTTTTACAACCAACTGCTAGTCTATTATGACTCTATATAAGTACATCCATGTACAAAGTGATCTGTAATAGATATCTAAGGTATATTTTACCATTGTAGTGAATCCTTTCCATTTCTTAGGTATATGATATATATTTGTCCAGTATGAAGACAACGAGTTGCATGAGTTGTATGATACAGCACTTTCACTTCCAACTAAAGTTAATATTTTTATAACTGAAATTTGAAGCTAGAACATCAAATAAACAGAAAATTTGACAAGCTAAAACTGTGTTTGGTTTATATGTGCAAGTGATAATTTTTGCCCAACAATGGACATAAGCTCTATTTTCACATGCATTGAGAAGATTAAGACACAGTTCTGTGAGAGAATGTGAAGCTTCATTGATCACCACTGCATGTGTAAAACAAATATCTGTTATCACCTTGGGCATTTTTTAAATATTCACAATGACTGGGGTCAACTTTATGCCCTGACTTGCTCACACCAATGTCTATTGGTGAGTGGATTAAAATATTCAATTACGTTTTGAGTAACAACAATAGACTTCCTGTACACAGAAACACTCAATATAACACTACAATGGAATGAAAAGAATGATTTAACCGTGGGAATATGTTTTAAAAAAGAAACCTAACATGACTAATATTTTAAACTTTCTAGTCATTTTTACAAGAAATCTGAAAATTAAAGCTGAACCACACCAGAATAAAATGAGAAAGCAAAACATTCCATTGCATGAATAATAGCTTTTTTTAACTTGAATCTTTTAATATGCATTGGAATGTTCACATGTTTAGAACACAAATATTTAGGTTACAGACTACGTTTGTATGACATCATAGCATCACTGACAAAGACTGGGATCTAGTTTTAAAAAAGAAAATACTATTAACAACTGTACTGCTATGGCAATTAGCACTTCATTTATCATAATCTTTAAAAACCTAGATAAGCCATGAAGCCTGACCTTGTTAAGTGAACTTGGAAAAACCTACCAGTTTTCAAGATATAAAAAAGAAGTATCCTAAATATAATCGCTTACTGTCTGCAAATAAATGTGAAAAAGAAAATGTTTCTAGTTACAAGTAAAATTTTAAAAAAATGAAAAACTAAGTTAATAGCTTGTTGTTTTAGTTTAAAAGGAAAAATAACTCAGTCCACAAATTCATTTTAAAAGTAACTATTATAAGAAAAAAATGTATGGAATTCTAGCATTGTATGGAATTTGTGTTAAAATCTAAAACTGGAGATTTTATTTAAAATACAACAACTGTACAAGAAGCCCGAGAACACTGTGAATGTATGCTGACTTAACAAATATTTGCTGCAGGACTCACTGTTTATTTGAGAAAGTTAACAGGTTTGTAAATGTTTAGGACTCAATGCTATGAAACAATGTGTTTATTACTAACAACCATCATGATAATGTCCAGCACTGACTTGAACATTTCTTCTTTATAGAAAATCTGTAATAGGTAGCATGAAATAACACTTTTAAGAGCAGAGTACACAACTAACATAGAAATCCATGTTGAAGGAGCAATTAAATTATTCAATATTCTCCACTAAAACAGATAAAAATCTGATGCTTTGTCACAGCTGCTTCAGTGCAGCAAAGTTTGAATACATCAATTGACAATAATATTGAGAGGACTATATCACAAGAAAGTTAATATTTTGCTGGAAAATGTAGTTTTACTAATAAATTTCTTAGAAAAAAACTATTTCAAAGTTTTCACCTCTTTTATGTCGGAGGAACCCATTACTTCTCTGGAGAGTTTCCTAAAAGTAAAAAACACAAACATATTAGGTCATTAATTAGAAACATTGGATATAATGAAAATAATTTGTTATTATTTCAAAATAATAATAATATGTATTATTACTGCAATTATAATGTAAGTATGAAAAAAATTCTAGAAGAAATCTCTAAAATTAAATTAATACAATTTATGATAATACAAATATAAAATTCAATTTTTTTCATTGAAAAATTTTTTTTTTTAAAAAATGCTAGGTTAGAGTTTGGAAAATTTATGCCACTCATAGCTAGGTTGAATGTTCTTGCTTGCTAAAAAGTAATAAAAACAGTCAATGGACAGGTTTGAAACCAGGAGTAACAGTAGATCATATGTTGAGATTGTCAAGGTTAGTGTAATCCTGAGAAAGACTGTGATTGTTAATTTTGTTGACTAATGTTTCAACGTTCTGTGCGGAAGTCATCTTCAGAGTCAAGTGAGAAACAGTGTGTCAGTTTAATATTTATATAGTGTGGCATGTGATTCCTGATTGGTCAGTTAAGTTGTAATGTGATTAGTTGTTTTCGAACCGTAAAGCATTGTACTGTCAATAGCTCTGTCCTATTTGCTGTTTGTTTATGTTGTAAATGTTGACACTGCTAAATTTGTGTTAACGGGTTAGAGTTGTTCAGCAATCTGATTGGTCTAATTATCTAATTTTGTATTTGTTATATATGGAAAAGTTGAATGCTAATAAGTGATTGGGAGTGAAAGGGTTACGGAGGTAATAAACACCATACCTTCATCATGCGAGGTAAAGATTGATTGCTCCAAGCTAAGAAGATGAAACAGTCAATTCAAATTATTTAATATACATTATATTAATTTATAGCCATAACTAATATAGACTATAGTAAAATCCAGGGGGAGGGAAAACACCTTTTTGTTTGTGGTAAGCAAGTGCAACCCAGCCATGCAGCCTTTGGGTTTTGTGTTTCTATTGTTTTTTATTCAATTTGAGCTCTTAGAGATAAGAACAGAATTAAGAACAATTTGAGGCTGAAATTGGAGAACTTAAGCACTCTGAGCCTCGAAAGAATTTCCTGTTTGTTATATGCATGTATGACATATCAAGTGATATACTTTTCAAACTCTAGGTCATCTGAACAAATGGCACTTTACATACTTTTAAAAACACAAAACATTTAAATGTGCTAAACTTCTCACCTCAATCATCACAATTTTATATTGAGTGTTTATATTAGGAACTAGATAATAGTTGATTATTAGACGAAAAATGCAGTAATGATGCTATGATACAACAAACATCGTTACTATGACCACTTATATAATTAATGTGTCAATTAAGGACAAGGTTCATTAGGCTTTATAGTGATTCCACACCATAAAATAAGTGTATGAGGAATACAGGCACAATATATTCCATTCAATTCATATTTCATAGGCTGCATATGGCTAGAGAAAAGCTATCAAAACACTACCTGTAAGAACTCTCCATTTTAAAATTAAATCTTTAACTGAAGAAAAACTGGACGCGAATGCACATGGCCCACACAATGCGATCACGTTTTTATTGTTCGACCGCGACTTCTGACGATAATAAATGAATGAAAACGAAATTGTTTTTTTTTTAATTTTGTATCAGATTGCCAGGTATAAATATATATATTAAACTATCTAAAATACTGTTGTTGTATCCAATGGCACAAATTTAGAAAAGTGGAAGAAGTGGTGCTTTGCCAACAGAAATTTCATAAAACAATTCATGACAAAAAGCTTAATAAAATTATAAAATATAAATTGTACTTCGTTAAATAACTCGTAAAAAGCTCTTGTAAGCTAAAAAGTCAACAAGTGTCCGCCATAGTTTAAAAAAAGTTAACTTTGCAATATTTTAAGCATTCGGCTTTGGGAAAGTCGACAGTTTGGGAGAAGCAGTATTATTGAGATCCCGCTGGGACATTTTATTTACGATCCTCCTCACGCAAAAACAAATCGTGGTTTAACTCCCAACTCAGAACAAAAGCTTCCAGCAAGTGTTTTCAAGTTCAGGTTTGAAACATAAAAACAATGCTCTTTTTTTCCAATTCATTCACCACCTTCCGAGGAAATGCCAGGAACGGCAGCTCAAAACAAAAAAATTCCTTAACCTCATTAGGATAAAGCCATGACTACTACTTAAATGATATCGTATATATCGCCATGTTTTCATAGCATACTCATCGAAAATAAATACCATAATTAGGTTAATTTGAATCTTATGTCTCCTCGCTAATATCCATTTTTAAAAGACGACAACGATAACTTGTAATAGAGAAACGAAACACTCGTGATTATATTCCGTTTCGTCTATTTGGTCGAGAGAGATCACGAATATGTATTCACAACGCAATAAGATGGGAATCTTTGACACAAAACCATTAAAAGCTAGCTTCATTGTTAGCACTCTCAATGTTTCTAGTTCTTAAACAAGATTTGAAGGTCATTTAGACAAACAAATTTGAAACCGTTTTACAACAGGAACTGATTTCTTACAAAACCGTACTGCGACTAACGGAAACGAGTTTCACAGACTTGACAAGCGATTTTGTCCAAGGATTTCTGTTGCTAAGAATGAAGTTAATTTTTTTTCAAAAGGCAAATATTACATAATGTTAGTCAATTTTTAGCAACAAGCACAAAAAATAGAAATTTTTATGGATTGCGTTGGCGTTGCGTTCCTATTCGCGACAGGAATCACAGGAAAGACAGCGTGACAGGGCAATGAACACATCACTGCTTTCCAAAAAATGGAATACAAACTCTACCACGCAGCTCGAATATCACCATTTCTTACCTTGGTTGCACCATGTAGCTAGCCAGAACAATATACTTAGTAAACCAAAGAACCTTTCCTTGTTAAATTCCCATAGTCATAGAGTGTTTTCGCACCAACATCATGACTCTCTGAGGGAACTAATTATGAATAATGTATGCAGCAGTCAAAATTTATGCATAGTTCGGAAACGAGGCTGTAAATGGCCAACGCTTCATTAAATTTGTTCAGGTGAAGCAGCTTCCACAACATTCCTAACCTGCGAACGCACACGTATTTTCTCTGACAGAGAAAATACGTCTGCGTTCGCAGGCTACAACATTCCCCAAAAAAATTTTTTTTCAACTACAAAAATATTTTATGACTTGTTTAATGGTAAAAGAGTAATGCCAGTGGGATGTGGCTAAAAGTACGGGCACGGCAGCACAAGTTTACGGGCTATATATATTATATTTAACAATTAGACTACGAGCCCGAGTTTTCTACGAGCAAATAGTCAACGAGGCGCATTGCATAAAAATGTGGAGAAACGTTTAGGAAAAAATGTTTTATTGTGTTTACAAAGATTTCAAACACTACGCGCGATGTGCACTGAAGAGTGAAACAAATCTTTCTTACGGATACACAAGTAAAACTTTTAGCTTACCATTAAAATTTTTCATTTCATATTTTGTCGCTATTTTCGTTTTTTTCTAGAACTGCTCTTCCAATTAAATATTCAATTTCTTGGTCCGAAATTTCGGCAAATTGTCGCGACACCATTGTTTCTTTTTTTTACTCAGAGCGATTTTTGTCAGTCATGTACATGAAGCTTCGTGATTGGTCAAAATTGATAGAGGAACGATTTTCATTGGCTATTCACAACTGTTTTCTATCAGCAGATAGAAAACAGTGAAAGAGCCAATCAAATTCACAGATTCACAATAGAACATATTAAATTTATACTAATCTCAGTTACAAGAAGAATTAACAAACAGAGCCTGAATCTAAACAGAAGTATCTATAACGTCATTATTATCAACATTGTAATCTCATTTCCAGATGAATTATCTTGTTTGCTGTCAAACACATCTGGTGAAATCTCATGCTTGATTGGCCACTTCAAAATGTTGGTTTCTAGGCTCTTGTGTTTGTATTAATGCGCGATTTTGAGTTTTGGCCCTTCGCTAGCTTTTATTAGCAGCTGTTTTGAGACTTCTAGGCCTCACCAACATGGTATAGCTCGCAAGTAGGCCCAGTTTTCCGAAACGAATATAAGTTAGTGGTAAAAGCGCAATAATTGTAGGATGTGGATATAAAAAAATAATTAAACTGTTATGTTTTACAAATCACTAAGTTGTTAAGACGTTTTGTGCACATCTATCATTCAGGGCCCAATTCCTCAAAACACCGAATAACTTAACCCAAGGTTAAGCCTAATCCAGGGTTAAATCTGTACCCCTTGGTTAGTTAATCGATAGTTTAAATTTCGTTCTACAAACCTTGATATGGCATCTGCTTCGGGCACTGCCGGCGGCGCTTTAAATCGCCCGAAAGAAGGTCAACAGAAAATTTATTGACACTTTACTAAGCCGATACAGGGATTTAAAATACTCGTCAATGAAATCTATTAAACATTTATTGCGAAGTTAATTATTTTTCTATTAAGGGACCACTACAGAATCAAAGAGTATGTCCACCATCTGTTGATTGACAACTTAATCGGCCGATTAGCGATTTAAACCATCGAGCTTGGTGGGTTAAACTTAATCCAGATTTAACGCAGAGCTAGCGCTAACAGGTGTTTGTGGAACAGAATTTAACCATCGTTTAAATTTTAAACCTGGGCTAAGCAATTTAACCCTTGGTTAGCACTGATCGGGGTTTTGAGGAACACGGCCCAGATCTAATAATGACAGGAGAAAAATGTAGATTTACTTAACAATAACCAGCTGAGTTTTTCACACTAATAAACTACAATTCCTATATATTTACTGAAGATCTAAGCGCTTTGTTTGATATTGTACTGTTTAACAATTTTACTTCGAGGACGAATGGACAACGAGTTAATTGCCTACGAGGTCGTCGGCCGAATTGGCTATCCAAACTCGTAGTCTATGAGGCTAAGCTGAATATTTTCGAGCCTAGTGGTCTTTGGCGCCGGCGCTTATCTCCGGTTTCTGTAGTGTTAAGCGGATGAAAGTCTTTGACTCCCCCTGGACGAGACACTAATCCATCGCAGGTAAGCTTCCAGCAGACGCTGGTACTCATTTACCTACCCCGGAAGGATGGACAGCTGAGTTGACTTAGGCGGAAAAGAAGGCCACGCAAATAGTCAAATCTCGGTAAAGTGCCGGGATCGAACTGGGAACCTTGTGATTGGAAAGCAGAGATTTTACCAACTGCGCGAGCCATGTCCGCCCATTCTATGAGGCCGACAGTTCTAATATTCTTACAATAAACCTGCTAATCAGTCAAAAGAGGATGTACATACAAGTGAAATTATCGACAAAATTCTTTGATATTATAGCAAAACGGAGCTTGATACTATTTTGATCCACCATTTTTTCTCTACTGGTAGCCTATCACAAATAGACATAAAGTAGAGTAGCCAATCAGAATGCAGGATGCATGTTAGACCGCTAATAGGCTTACTGATGATTGTTATCAACTTTTTTTCATTTTTAGGAGTATCTTGCAAAGAAAGGATTCGTGCATCGTGATATAGCCGCAAGAAACATTTTGATTGGACATAACAAAGTTGCTAAAATTGCGGACTTCGGATTGACGCGCTGTGTGTATGACGAAGGTGGAATCTACCCCGTCAAGTCTAAACGCAAGCTACCTTTGAAGTGGATGCCTATCGAGGCAATTTTCGATGGCGTTTTTACAACACAGAGTGATGTGTAAGTGATTCAATTTACTGCGTAAAATCCGGAATACTTAATTATCATCCTACGAAGCTAGACACCAACACTGAGAGAAATAATATTATTTTAGTTTTTAAAAAGGAACAGGTGATTTAGAGAAGTCTCTCCTTTGATTTCCATCGTACAGTTACAGGGGTGAAGCCTGGGAAGCGTTCCAGGGGTTCTGGAACCCCCTCCCTTTACCGTCCAGGGGTTCTGGAACCCCCTCCCTCTACCGTCCAGGAACCCCCTTCTCAGTTCTTATTCTTCTATTTTTTGCCCTTTTTATCACAACATTGTTCATTTTGTTCTATGCTTGCCATACGAGGAGTGAATAGTATTTGTATTATCTGTTTGTGCTATTTTAGTTATTAGAATGAACATTAATACCACTTTCACTATATCTAGTATTTTAGAACCTTTTTATCCTCATCCTACATTGGTGCCTCCCCCTCCCCCATCTAAAAAATCCTGGCTACGCTTCTGAGTTAATATATTTGTTATTGCTCTTTGCAGTCCGGCTTTCGGCTTCGTCATCGTTGCCATCTCTTAATTAATATGATCCCTATTTGCACGATTATAGTCTTGTTGGGTACATAAATTATGATTTACTCAGTCATAAAATAAAACCGCCGCCTGGTTAGCCCAGTTGATTAGGTGCCAATCTAGAGTGCGGAAGCCTCCGGCTTGGTTCTCAGCCGGACCTTCATTAAAACCGGGTCTGAAAATAATTGTGGATAAGATGTTGCTTTTGCTCTAACATCTGAAAATTATGATATAACGCACTCTCTGATTGGCTGTGCAGCGTTGTTTTAATGTAGTTTTATCTAGGTTTGACTCGTCTCTGGCTGTAGCTTATTTTATACGCGCTTATTTTATAAAAGAAATAAAAAAAGCTCGCCCTGCTTGCTCTGTTCAGTTATAAAACCACTTGTGAATTTTATGTTCACTCAAGAAAGGCGAGAAAAACTTGCCTGCGGCTCGTTTTTCTCTTAGCACTTCTTTTGTGAACTTAAAATTTACACGTGGTTCTATAACTGAAGAGGCCGCGCGAGTTTGTTTTTTATTTATATCATATAGATTAGAGCTTCGCGTCTTCTTGAATAAGGGCGTTAAATCATTGTTCCAGAAGGGCTTAGATAAATTCTTGTTGCGTTAACATGTTTACCCTCTTTTAAAAAAGAAAGAGTATTTCTTTCTTCTTTCTTTTAGAAGTAATCAACTTGTAAAATTTTTATTTGTTTTTCTTATTTCTTTTTATTCTATTCCTCCAGTTCCTAACTGATAGATAGTTACTTCGGTTGGGTTGGTCAGGTGACCATAAACATTAGCATAAGTCGGAATCACAGTGATAGATACGGTAACTCTAAATATCAAACGCAGTGGCGGCGGCACAAGAAAGCTTCATCCCCCCCCCCACCCTCCCCCCAAAAAAAATTATGTTGAAGCCCTCAATTT